>JANAVB010001995.1:1371017-1473517 GCA_029216955.1 Iris pallida | reverse complement strand
ATTTGGCCTACGGGCTTACACATGATGTTATATTTCTAGACTGCAGCTAGAGATGATCATGTATTACTTAGTCTTGCTAGTTCTTTATGTTGTATTACTAGCTTCATGATCATCTATATAATATAGTTTGGGACACTTTACTATCTTATATGCCTGATGATCATATCCTTGTTCATTATCCACTTGAATATATTTGAGATATCTAGGATTTTTGACCTAGGACTGACTGTTGGCTTGTAGTAGTAATCCCCATCTATACAGCCTATACGTTATTTCAGAGTACTGGAGTACTTTGGTATACGTAGCTGGCCTTGTCCGTCCCTACTTGCCAGTATTCTGGTTCTGGATCGTGACATAGGTTTTAGTGGTGGCCCATGCAGATCTGATTTATCAGATATGTGGGGATTGATGGTAGTTATCTCAGTCACAAATTCTTCTTCATTGATATCCTTTGTATTACTCTCTACCTTTAATATTTGACCTGATATCTGCTTTGATCGTTGATCTTTCCTGTTCCCTCGACCTGATCCTTGTGTCCTTAAACTTTCAGGGGCACCGTTCCTGGTCCTTCTGATCAGCTTGTTCAAATTCCAGCTATGGCGAGTCAGCTTCCGCCTGTTCCTCCAGTTCGGGAGGATCAGCCTCAGCAATCAGGGGCAGAGTCTAGGGTAGACCGAAGGGCAGAGTCGCCAGTTTTGCCTGTTTAGCTAGCAATACCAGTTCAGCCATAGCAGCCAGAGGGTGTTGTTCGAGCACTGGTGGATGTGTTGAAGGGTTTCATGGCGTCGCAGCAGCGCTAGAGCGATGTTCTTATCAATTCTGTCTGGACGACTTTAGAGAGGGGTGGTGCTCAGGTCTACAATTCTGCGAGCAGCTTCAGGCGTCTCCATCCCCCGTACTTCTATGGTACAGAGGATGTTATTGCATCTGATGTGTGACTTCAGGATACTGAGGCCATTCTGGAGGCGCTAGCAGTGGGGGAGGTGGTTGCAGGTACCATTCTCGTTCACTTTCATTCAGCTTCAACTTTATTTGATTATGGTACTTTACATTCATTTATATTTGCACAATTTGTGACACGTGTTGGTTTGGAGCCAGAGTCTTTACCTGTAAGGTTGAATATACTTACTGGTAATGGTCTAGTAGGAGTAGACCGAGTCTATGCCTCGTGTAGAGTCATGGTGTGTGGGAGGGAGTTTCCCGCTAGGCTGATAGAGTTTTCTGTAGGCGATTATGATGTCGTCCTAGGTGTGGATTAGTTGAGTGCTTGACACGCTACAATAGATTGCCATGCTGGTAAGGTTATCTTTCGTGTTCCAAATGAGAAGGAGTTCTCATTCTCTAGAGGCAAGGTAGAATCTTCACCGGTAGTCATGTGGATGGATGTAACCGAGGAGGTGCAGTTGCCTAGAGTAGTTTGAGTGTTTCCCGAGGAGCTCCCGGGTATGCCTCCAGTTCGGGAGATTGAGTATTATATTGATTTGGTTCCGGAAGCAGAGCCAGTGTCAGCGAGAGTCTTCAGGATGTCTCCTTCAGAGTTGTTGGTACTGTATCAGTCAATTGAGGAGCTTAGGACCAAGGGATTCATTCGTCCCAGTGGATCGCCTTGGGAAACTCCACCCCTTCTTGTGAAGAAGAAGGATGGTTCATCGCGTATGGTCATTGACTATCGTCAGCTTAACGCGGTGACCATGAAGAACAAGTATTTGTTGCCCAGGATAGATGACTTTTTCGACCAGCTTACTGGAGCGGCTATGTTTTCGAAGATCGATTTGCGGTCTAGGTACCATCAGATCAGAGTCAGAGAGTAGTATATACCCAAGACGGCATTTAGATCTCGATATGGCTATTGGGAGTTCCTTATTATGCCTTTTGGAGCAACCAATGCGCGAGCGAACTTCATGGATCTCATGAATCGCATCTTCATGTCCCACTTAGAACAGTTTGTGATGGTGTTTATTGATGATATCTTGGTCTATAGTCGGACTGAGGCAGAGTACGAGCAGCATCTTCGCATGGTTCTTCAGATTCTTCGGGGCCATCATCTATACGCGAAGTTCAGAAAGTACAATTTCTAGCTCGATCGAGTCTCTTTCTTGGGTCACATTATTGTCGGAGGTGGTATTGAGATAGACCCCAAGAAGGTAGAGGCTATCGAGTGTTGGCCGGTACCTCGTACGGCTTCAGGTGTATGCAGCTTTCTGGGATTAGCAGGCTACTACAGACAGTTTGTGGCAGACTTTGCTAGAATCTCCATACCCTTGACACGGCTGACGTATAAGGATGTGTGCTTCAAGTGGTCAGATGCTTGTCAGGTTTCTTTTGAGAAACTTAAGCAGAGTTTGATTTCAGCTCCTATTTTGACATTACCCGTCAGACCAGGTGGGTTTACGGTGTATTATGATACATCAGGCCAGGGACTTAGTTGTGTCCTTATGTAGCATGGTCGAGTGATAGCTTATGCGTCTCGGCAGCTTAGGGACCATGAGAAAATCTATCCGACGCACGATCTTGAGTTGGCCGCGGTTGTGTTTGCCCTCAAGCTCTGGATGCATTATCTATATGGTGATCGAGTGGAGATTTTCACTGATCATAAGAGCTTGAGTTATGTGTTCACCCAGAGGGATCTGAACATGCGGCAGAAGAGGTGACTTGAGTTACTGAAGGATTATGATGTTGATCTTCAGTATCATCCCGGAAAGGCAAACGTTGTTGCAGACGCTTTGAGCAGGATACTCGGAGTCTATTTCTTGACGGAGCAGCATCACCTTCAGGATGATCTTTAGGATATGGGCATAGAGGTAGTACTACCTGGTGAGACAGCTATGATGGCGGGCTTGCAGGTGCATTCTACGATTATAGAGAGGATCAGAGCAGCACAGTCAGGGGATGCCAGGCTTCAGCAGCTCAGAGCAGAGTGTGTAGCAGGACGCAGATCAGAGTTGTGCATCCATGAGGATGGGACACTCTGGTTTGGGAGTCGTCTTTGTGTGCCGTGGAGATATTCGACAGAAGATTATGTCGAAGGCCCAAAGTTCTCAGTATTCTGTTCATCCAGGAGGGATGAAGATGTACCATGATATACGTCAGCATTTCTGGTAGAATGGTATGAATAGAAAGATAGCTCAGTTTGTCTCTCGGTGCTTAATTTGCCAGCAGGTCAAGGCTGAGCATCAAAGATCGGCCGGACTACTTCAGCCTTTATCGATCCCGGAGTGGAAGTGGAATCATATTACTATGAATTTCGTGACTGGTCTTCCTAGAACCCCGACTGGTAGAGATACCATTTGGGATAGTAGATCGACTTACGAAAGTTGCCCACTTCGTACCTTTCAGAGTTGGTCAGTCTACAGAGCAGTTGGCCGAGCAGTACATGAGGCAGATTATTAGATTCCATGGGGTGCCAATTAGCATAGTCTCAGATCGGAATTCTAGATTCACTTCTCATTTCTGGCAGAGTCTTCAGCAGAGTTTGGGTGCCCGTTTGAGCTTCAGTTCAGCATACCACCCTTAGACAGATGGTCAGTCAGAGCGTATGATTCAGACTTTGGAGGATATGCTTCAATCATGCACTCTTGACTTCAGTTGTTATTGGGAGGATCACTTGCATTTGGTGGAGTTCTTTTACAATAACAGCTTCCAGGCGAGCATTCAGATGGCATCTTTTGAGGCTTTGTATGGTAGGATATGTAGGTCACTCCTAGCTTGGGATGACATTGGAGAGAGACAGATGCTTGGTCCAGAGATGATTGCTCAGTCAGTTGGAGTAGTCAGGCAGGTCAGAGAGCATCTCAGAGTAGCTCAGGATCGACAGCGTCACTGGGCAGATCAGCATCGACATCATCTAGAGTTCTCTGTCGGCGATCACGTATTTCTTCGAATTTTGCCTACCCGTGGTGTCATCAGGTTTGGCATACGAGGAAAGTTTAGTCCTATATTTATTGGACCGTTCGATATTCTCGAACGAGTAGGAGATGTATTATATTGTCTTGCTCTTCCGTCATCGCTACTCGAGGTACATGACATATTTTATGTATCTCAGTTGCGTCGTATGTTTCGGATTCAAGCCATATCCTAGATCATTCCGAGCATGTCGTTGGTATCGACCTATCATATGTGGAAAGGCCCGTATCCATTTTGGACCAGAGGGAGAAGATTCTCAAAAACTGGACTATCCGATTATTTTGTGTTTCTTGGGATCATCACTCACCGGGCGAGTCGACTTGGGAGCGCGAGGATGATATCCGAGCTCGTTACCTATATCTGTTTGACTCGTGAGGTATACTTATTCGTATATCTATGTTCTACCTTTTGAGTGTGATTGTAGGAATACATGATGTTGTTGTTTTCGTATGTTTAAATTACTTTTACATTTCTTGTACATTACTCTAGTTGGATTTCATGCTTTATGAGTTTCCCATCTTGATCCTGATAGCATGTTTTCTTAGATTTCTCGCTTGCTTTTGATTACCTTTAGGAAATTCCGATGACAAAATTTTTCTAAGGAGAGGAGATCTGTGAGACTCATCTCACAGTATCGGTATTTACATATGGATACGTATTTTGTAGTATATTTGGTATTTTCTTGGTTTTCGGAACACTTTAATTTTTTCTCAACTTATAGATTTTTTTCCTTGACCGTCATATCGCCAGTATACCGGTGTATACCGACGACATACCGCCCGGGCAGATATTCCACATTTTAGATATTTTCAATTCAGATATTTTCATGAATAGTATTTCCGATATTTTAGTAAATAGTATTTTAGATATTTTGATGAATAGTGTTTAGATATTTTCGTGAATAGTACAGATGTGCCCTTTTACCTAATGGATATTTGGTTTTATTTGAATGGCCATGATTGACTTAGATTTTGACATGGATCACCATCCAATGGTCAAAATTAATTCCCCCTTCAATATATACCCTTCCACTTTCTCTCTCCTATCCCTTTTCATTCTTTCACTCTCTCTTCATTTCTTCTTCTCTTCTCTCCCCTTTGGAGCTTGCCAAGAGCTTGGACTTGAGGCTTGGGTGTGGTGTCTAGCCCCCCTAGGAGGAGGAGTAGAAGATTAGGCTTAGAGCTTAACCCAGGCAAGTACATCTTGCCAAATTCATGAACAATATTGTTTTGTTGTCATTTTTGTTTTCCTTGGTATTAAATGCTTAGAATTGTTCTAAACTTATTTTGTTAAGAATGTTTTTCTTGTGATTCTCGTCTATATGCTTGTTTTTAAATTTGGTTAGAACTAGAATTTGATTTTCTGTTAAAATCCAATATTAATTTAGTAGAAAATTTGGTATCAAGAGTGATACTGGTGTTACCATCATGGATCTTGGTCACATATGCATATATGAGGCCCTCACCAAGCTTGTATACATAGATTTTGAGTTTGGTGGAAATCGAAACCAGTTTTGATTTCCCGAAAACCTATTTTTGGAGTATTTTGAGGTATTTATCTATCAAATCTCTGAATTTGTGAAAACTAATACTCCCATGTTGTAGGGAATTAAATTTCATGCAATTTTGACTTTTGAAAATCCGAATTTTGATTTTAAACGAAGTTTTTATGGCCGAAACAAGTTTTGAGTTTTCAAGAATCAACTTTCTGTGACAGTTCGAAAAATCCGTTGGAAATCCACGGAAATCCGTCGGAAAATCCGAACTTGCACCACTAAACTTGCTGTGACACTTCGAAAAATCTGCCGATAATCTGCCGGATGATCTGGTTAGGCTATTTTTGTCTGTTTTTGTCCGTTTCTATCCGTTTTTGATATTTTCTTCGATTGTAATGAATTCTTAACATGATTAGATGATCTTGTATACTTAGAGAATGATTATAGACCCTATATACACTTGACACTAGCTTTTGTTCATATGTTCTCTATACTCACTATGTATTGCTATGCCCTTCCAGATTTATTGTACTTTACAGTCTATGCCATGCCCAATATTTACTTGATAGTGACCCATCGTGGTGCACTCTTGTACATGTCTTTTCCTAGCTTGCTTGATAGTGGCCTGTCATGGCTCACTCTTGATTACAGTACATGTCTAGCTCCTTGATAGTGGCTCGTCATAGCGCACTCTTGTCTTGATATTGTCATGTCTTGTTGTGGCTTGTTGTATTGCACAATCTTACTTGTCTTGTCCAGTCTTGCATGTCTCATGCCTAGGATGGATTCTGCGGAATGCCACACCCGGAATCCTAATGAATATGTTAGGAACTATACAACTAGCTTGATTATTTAGATCATTGGGAGGTGAGGTTTTTTCGGTTACCTGCACCCCCTTGTTTCTTGGTCTTATATATATATCTACTAGGGATTTGGAGCTATCTGTCATGATGAGCACTCTTCCAGCACACCGCCGAGTGGGACACTTCTTTAGGACCATTTATCTTACTGCAGTGTGTCTGCTATACTTATTTTTCTTTTGGCTTGGATCAATCGGGTAGTCTGCAGGGCAGGTAACTGGAATTGGATTTCTCAAACTTGCATATATTAGTAATTAGGATTATGACAACCCTAGTTAGCTAAGTAGCAAGTCGTACTCATTACTTGGCCGTGATTGATGGATGGAGTCTATTTCCTGTCTAGTCTAGGCTTGTCCATTTTATCTTATTTTAGTACTTAGCTTCTTGTCATTTTCTTAACATGCTATTTTCTACTATATGCTCGGCTTCACCACATGCTCACATGTCCAGTTTATTCTACATATTTACTTTCTATTTTCTTACATGTTCTCAGTTTCATTTCGTATACACTGTGGTAACAATTTATTATTCCAGTCTCGTTTACTGCTTTATCTTAGAGATATTATAAATTGCATGTTGGTTTTAGTTCATAGTTTGGCTTCCTTTGTGGTACTTTCTATTGGGGTTCTGACCCCACTGGTTTTGCATTGACCAGATTTAGTTGAGGAGCCCGAGGATCTTCCGGACCTTCCACTCGTTGGTGACCACCCGGAGCACTAGGGTGCTTGAGTGGGTGTTCTTTCTCTTACCCACTCTTTTCTGTACATATTCTTTTGAGGCGTTTAGCCACCGAGCACGTGTTTAGCTCGTGTTTTGGACTTGACATTTTGCCTACGAGCTTAGACATGATGTTATATTTCTAGACTGCAGCTAGAGATGATCATGTATTACTTAGTCTTGCTAGTTCTTCATTTTATATTGCTAGCTTCATGATCATTTATATATTATAGTTTGGGACGCTTTACTGTCTTATATGCCTGATGATCATATCCTTGTACATTATCTGCTTGAATGTGATTGAGATATCTAGGATCTTTGACCTAGGACTGACTTTTGACTTGTAGTAGTAACCTCCATCTATATAGCTTATGCATTATTTCAGAGTACTAGAGTACTTTGGTATACGTAGCTGGCCTTGTCCGTCCCTACTTGCCAGTATTTTGGTTCTGGGACGTGGCATTGAAGCCCCCAACATCCTGGTCCGGGAGGCAATAGTTAGCGAACCTGAGCCACACCTTCAAAGCCATATCTCCTAACGCTAGAATGTGCTTGGCAGTTTCGGGCTGGCGCTCCGAGCAACAATGACACGTTGATGCTAAACTGAAGCCAATGGTAGCGAGGGCACGTCGGTGGAAAGTTTTTTGCAAAACGCTCTCCAAATTAGGAAGGACCATTTCTTGGGGATGCAAGACTGCCAGAACAACCCGATAATGGGGGATGACGCACCGATGCCGCGGACTGCTCCCCGTGCCGATGCCAGATAGAAAGAGCCGTTAGCCGTCAGGGACCACCGCAGAGAGTTTGGATCAGTCCCAACTACCAAGCCGGAGGCGGCTAAGATTGCTGTGGCCTCCTCTCTAAACCAAGCCCTAACCCTCTACCAATTCCACTCCCCATCCCTAGCCTACAGATCTCTGATCACGCTGGTGGTAGGGGCACTCGGGTTTGGGGAGAGAAGGGCATCCCCGGACCACATTTCATAAAAAAAAAGGATGATTCGCCCGAGCCCAGATGGAGACGAATCAATGGCTCGGCGAGTCATCGACCGTTCAGGATGCGACGCCAAGAAGCTGAGGATCTGCTTTTGTAGGAAGCTACAGTCGGATGTATGTGCTTGAAATATCTGGCCTTCATGAAGCGAGCCTATATGGAGCGATTCTCTTTAAGCTTCCACCACATCTACATCGAGCTAGCGTTGACAATGTGAGCCAACCTGCAGAACCTTAGGCCACCCTCGGACCTGGGTCTAGCCATAGTGTCCCAACTGGCCCAATGATGCTTGTCCTGGCTGTCACTGTGTCCCCAGAATAAGTTGGCGAATAGATTTTCAATGGTGGAGAGGACATTCTTAAGAGGGGAGCATGCAGCCAGGGTGTAAATCAAGATAGAAGTAAGCACGTGTTGGATCAGAATCATCTTACCGCCATGCGATAAGATCGTGTTGTGCCATCCCTCAATCTTTTTTCTGATTTTGCCCACCAATCCCTCGAAAATACCCGCATTAGATCTGTCGTACACCAACGGGCACCCTAAATAGGAGATAGGGGGTACGCAACAGAGAAGAAAATAATATTAGTGAGCATGGTAGTGTGGGCTCCATCTGCTGTATGGTGGGCGTAGATAACGCTCTTTTTAGGGTTGACACGCTGACCAGAGAATCTGGAGTATCTCTACAGCGTATTTTTAACCACCTCGACGGACCCAGCATCGTCGGAAGAGAAGATGAGAATGTCGTCGACGTAGGCCAGGTGGGTGATAATCGGGCAGCCGCTAGTGGTGTGGAAGTGCTAGAAACGAAGGGTGCCAACCATATGGTTCAGATTTCTGCTAAGCGCTTCAGCAGCGATGATGAAGATAGTGGACGATAATGGGTCTCCCTGTCTGACACCACGACTCGATTTGAAAAAGCCATATGCTTGATCGTTGATGATAGTGGAGAACCACGAGTTACTGATCGATCTCCAAATAATGTCAATCCAAATCTCCGAAAACTCGAAGGTCCTGAACATCCAGATCATGAATTGCCAATCGAGTCTATCATACGTCTTTTCCATGTCCAGCTTAATAGCAATTTTCCCTCACCTAGACAAAATTTTTATGCAACTGGTCATCTCTTGAGCCAACAGGATGTTGTCTAAGATATTACGACCCCGGACGAATCTACTTTGCTCTTCGGAGATAATCTTAGGGAGTAGCCTAGACATGGGATTAGCTATAATCTTAGAGATGATTTTATTAGTGAAGGTGCACAAGCTCAGAGGACGAAAATCTTTGGAGGTCTCCGGGTTGTCCTTATTGGGGATCAAGATCAGGTTGGCACTGGATATCGATTTGGGGTACCTGGCTCCTTGGAAGAAGGCAATCACCGCCTCGTGAATGTCTGTCTTGATGATGTTCCAGCAGGATTTGAAAAAGACGCCAGTGAATCCATCCGGGCCAGGAGCGCTATGCTCGTTCAGCACCCATACTGCGTCTTTAACTTCTTGCTCGGAGGGCTAGAGCTGCAGCTGGTTGTTGTCACTATCTTCGATTAGGAGAGGGATCGTCGCTAGGAAAGTCTCGTTCTTGAGGATGACTTCTTTGGTGAACAATTTGGTATAGTAATCCGCCACGGCCGACTGAATATTTCGTTGGTCTTTGAGTGGGCGACCACTCTCATCAGTAATCTGGTGAAGGTTGAGTATTTGTCTATGCCCCTTGACGCAAGAGTGGAAGTAGCTCGTGTTCTTGTCGCCCTCAATATCCCAGGTCAGCCTTGCTTTCTGTTTCCAGAATTCCTCATCGACTTTAAGGCGGAACTTCAAGAGCACTCTGGTGAGGTTGAGGGAAGCTCGAGCCGAAGGAGATCCATTACAGGCGAACAGTATCTCAGCACGAGAAACGTCATCCTCTGTACTGCAGACAGCCTGGAATATGTCGTCGTAGGCTTCTTTGCTCCAAATAGTGAGAGCTTTCCTGGTAGCTTTGATTTTGGCAGCCACACGTTCGAGAGGGTTGAGAGCATTAGGACCTCTCTAAGCAGCCGATACAGTGTCCCTGAACTGTAGGTGATGGCTCCATAGGTCAAGAAAACGAAAACTTTTCTTGGGCTGATTAAAAATTCTGCTGACCTCGATGAAGAGCGAAAAGTGATCTGATTCAGTGGCGTTGAGGTGAATGAGTCTGGAATTGAGATCAAGGTCGGACCACTGCGAGTTAACGAGAGCACGATCAAGACGGGAGTATTGTTACCGGGCTCCTTCCTGTATATTATACCACGTGAAGGCGTTGCCGAAAAACTGAAGCGGAGACAGGTGGGCGTTGAAGATAAAGTTGGCAAAGTCATACATCGCGGACGTGAGAAGGGGGCCGGCCTCCCGACTTCTCCTCCTTGCAAGTGACGATATTGAAATCACCGACGCAGAGCCAGGGGAGGTTATTGTATTGATGGTGGATGCCAATCAGAGAATTCCAAAGCTGTTTACGCTCGGTAATATCGCAGCTATCGTGGACTGCGGACAGGAGAGACCGAGACTGAAACATGGGGTATTCCACCTAACACGAACGCGTCTGTCTCGAGTCGTGGTTGATATCGTGCTTCACATCTGTCGCGAGAAAGATCCAGATGTCGTGACAGTCGACGATAGTGGAGGAGAAACCTAACTGTAACTAAATGGACTTGAGTTTCTTGGGAGGGATTTTGGGTTCTATGATCACCAGAATATCAATTCTGTGGATTCTCTTGAGAAATTTTAATCTTCTCAAGGTAGGTTTGTTCGCAAGGCCCTGAACATTCCAAGAAAGGATGTTAATCATTGAGGTGACTGGGGAGGGGGGAGTTCGTGAGTTTTGCGGCTGATCTATTGATCATGGCCGTGACCTCTTTGGCACTTCTTTTGTTGAATTTGTTGGTGGTGGCGTCAGCCACTGGATCTACTGCAGGGTACAGGTAAACCTCTCCTTCTATTTTGGCCAATGCACTAAAATAATTGTCCAGGCTAGCAAAGCCGGCGTCAATCGCTTGTTTCAGCTTGGCCACTGGTTCTTTAGCTATGTTGGTCAGGAGTTCCGCATGTATGTTTGCTTCATTGTGAGGGTTAGAGTGGGCCTCCGGTTCGGACTGTTGAACAACTTCTTTAGCAGATCGCTCCCTAGCAGAATTATCGTCGGACAACTCTTGTTGGGCCTCATCCCCCAGCTATTTTCTTCCCAATGCTGCTCGATTTTGGTAGGTGATCATGTTTCTGGGTGCTGACCTCGATTTCGATGACCTCAACAGAATTGTTGGCCTCATGACTGTCATTCACCGCCTTAGTTTCATCGGTGTGTTCCGTGAGAAGGGAGTCAAATTTGTTGGTAAGGATTATTTCTGGGTTAATAGTGGTGGCGGTGGACCTTCCCAGTGAGGTGCTTTTCTGGAACCGTTCTTGCTGCTAGTTTTTTCAGCACTGGTTTCGAAGCGGAGGTGGGAGTTTGGTAATTGTAGGATGGGTGGCTTGTGGCAAATGATTCTTGGTTTAGAGGCTGCCTTCTGAGTCGCTATTCTCTTCAGTTCAGGGTGTGCTTTAAAGCAAAACTCGGTGGTGTCACGACCCGCACCCTAGAGTAAGGGCACGAGACGTGGGTACGTCCAGCCTACGCCACAGTGTCGGCGGTAGAACGCTGTCCTAGGTCTCATGCATCTAACAGTATAAGGCTAAACAGTTTATACTCCCCGAACGGGGGTGACATAGCAATATACAGTCTCAATCACATCTAAGACAGAAAGATAAGATAGAAAGATAGATAGATACTGCTGAAATGAAAAGAATCCACATAAGTACAAACAGAGAGTCTAAGTGTCTAAGATATCACAAATCCACAATCCCAAGTATCAAATATACAGTCATCCAGAATGTAATATAAAAGAAGACATCCTAGTCTAGAGGAGTGTCATCCACAGCTATAGGGTCCGACTGCTGGTCCAAGTCACAGCTGTCATCAAGGGTAGTCCCATAATAGGTAGGGCAGCACGCCTCATCCTCATCCTCTGTAATATTTCAACAAATCCAGTCAGGACAGGAGCGAGCACAGTACATCTCACGCAGTTCATATAATGATAGGAATAAAATACAGGCAATAGAGTAAAATACATGAAACGCTGAAGAGTAAACATGAGTAAAAAGAAAGACTGTAATAAAATATCTACTATAAGTAAAGAGCTACAGTGAACTAGTAATTTAGAGTACAAGCTAGACATGTGAACGGCTTGATAATAAACATGAGAGGTCGTACATGGCTACACTACTTTGGAAATTATCCACATGACTATTTATACTCCTCCGTACCCCAATCAATACACAAGGATCTAGACAAGTTATGTTATTACATGATATTCACATGGGGGCCCATATAAGGGTGCACGTGAATATAAACATGGGGGCTCCGTGTTCATGAGAGTACATGAATCATGAGAGTGCACATGTAAGGTGAAAGCACAAGAGTACATGATAAAAGTGAAACGCACATGACATGATGTATCTGATGCTCCCGAGGGGGATAACATCGTATGAAAAGATTCATATAGTACTAATCCGTGTTTCCATCGTGTCAGCATCAAGTAAGATAATCTAGAGCAAGAAAATACTCTTAGCAAGTATGAAACGGTCAGAGAATGTACTCACCTGATACCCTGGATGTCCAGAAGAAAATACTGCCTGAGGAGTGGTGTATGGCTCCTAATCAGAACAGAACAAGTCACAACATGTCTAAAATGATAATAAGATGCAATTCAATGCATTCTATATGAATCTAGGTCAATCTAGACCAAAGTCAACTCTTGGTCAACTCTGGTCAACCCTAGAAGTCAAGTTAGGTCAACTAGGTCAAACTAATCTAAGTCCAACTAGACTAGGTCTAACAACCATTCTAAGCTCTAACAAACCATTCTAAGCTCTCCCATCAACCACAATCATTATAAGTTATCAACACATTGAAATTCCTATACACCCTACTACCATTCACATATATATATATATATATATATATATATATATATATATATATATATATATATATATATATATATATATATATATATTATATACAATAGGATATGCATATCACATTACTCATTGAACTTCCATACATCCTACACTACCATTCATTCATTCACATTAGGTTAGACAATTAATATATAGCTATAGGCATACACATATATATACAACTTGTATAGAGAATTTTAGGGAGGGAAAAGAGGGTGTTACAATGTGTATAGGCTAACTGTGAGAGGAAAATGTGTGTGTGAATTTAGATAGGTGTGTGTGTGTTCACTGAATTGTGTATGACAGGAATGTGGGGGTGTCCTGTGTGTGTGCTGAAACCCAGGAAATAGATGACTGTGTTCAGGTTTAGAGAACCAGTTCAATGTGTGTTAGTGTTCATGTATGTGTGTGTAGACTGAAAACATGTGTGTATATGAGTGTGGTTGTTACAGGAATATATGTGTTAAAGTGTTCTTAATGATGGAACTGGAGATTTCCAGGACCCTTCCTTTGGTGTGCGTATTGATCGATAGAAAGTTAAACAGATCTAATACGTGTTCTAACCCTTCATAGGCGGAAACTAGGGTTCACGAATTATACCTGCGGCAGAAAGGAGACAAGTAATTCCTGGCAATCTCGAGCGGACGACCCCAAGATCTTCTGCACGTATTCCTTCCTCAAGTTGGACGTCATATGGGCGACGATCTCCCAACCTTTTCTTCTCCTTGGCAGCCCTCTCTTTCTCTCCTTACGTGAATCACGAATTTAGAGAAAGTTTCAGATTTCTGATCGGTAATATGGCGGCCAGAGAATAGAGGATATATATAGGCTACGGCAGGGACCATAAGGAGAAATTAGGGTTAGGCCTCCTAACGGATCTGGATATCCCGTGTTCAGCCCGAACACACAATCCAGGCCCATTAACAATAGCTCGGTCCACTAATGAGCTATTGTTGCACTACCTCCCTAATCCCAAATTATGTTTGTGGGCTCCTTTTATTATATGCTCGTTTGGCTCCCTATGTTAAGATATCGTATGTCCGTCGATCAAATTAAGTTACTGACAACTATATTGATTCGACATCTTTTATCCTTAAGTAGTACCGCTCAACTTTATTTGTCATGTCGGATATAATCCACCTGCAAGGTTTACATGACAATCCTTATGAGCTCCTTAAGGGGACATTATCAACCCGATGTATCGGGATATGGATTCCATTTATAATCAACAGCCCATCATACATACAATGTTATTATCCAATTCATAGAGGTTGTTGATCCATAATGAATCTCACTCTTTTATGAGTCAAAATATTGCACACTGCATATACATGTCCGTTATTATATCCGGGTTAAGAGCACAAGCATCCATAATAACAGAGGTGTTTGTTCTTTTATGTAGTCAGTACAAAGAGAACAACCTCAAGTGGTCCTGTTCAATACACACAAAGTGTACTAGTGTAAACTTATAGTCAAGATAGACTAATACCAGATTACACTATAACCTTTCCAATAGATTGTCCAAGTCCATCTAGGTTGTGAACTATTTATATAATCTATAGAGAACTGATAATATGATCTTCTGTGTGACACCACACACCATATTATCTACAATATAGAATATCAGACATTCGCATTAACACTTGCAATAAATACAATATGCAAACATTTGCCCATATGATTCTCATTCAAAATTAAAGAAAATAAGGTTACTAAAAAAGTGATGCTTTTAGTATATAACCCTAACAATCTCCCACTTATACACAAAGCATTGCTTTTCAGTATACTGTTACAAATCTCTCACTTATACTTAAAGCCATGCTGCTACACATCTGTCTCCCATTCCCTCAACATGACTATCAAAAGCCTTAGCTGGTAAGCTCTTTGTAAAGGGATCAGCTAGGTTGTCGGCTGATGCTATCTTGATCACAGCAACTTTTTCTTTCTTTAAGAAATCTCGTATCAGGTGGTACTTACGCTCAATGTGTTTGCCAGTCTTATGGGCTTGTGGTTCCTTCGAGTTTGCAACTGTACCACTATTATCACAATAAAGTGTAATAGACTTAGGCAAACTAGGTACCACATCCAAGTCCAACAGAAAGTTTCTGAGCCAAACCGCTTCTTTGGCTGCCTCAGAGGTTGCCACATACTCGGCTTCCATGGTAGAATCAGCAATACATTTTTGCTTGATACTCCTCCACACAATGGCTCCACCTCCCAAAGTAAACACATAACCTGAGGTAGATTTCCTGGAATCCCTATCTGACTGAAAATCTGAGTCTGTATACCCCAAGGGAACTAAACTATCTGTCTGGTAAACTAGCATATACTCTTTAGTCCTTTTCAGGTACTTCAAAATATGTTTTACAGCTGTCTAGTGCTCTTGTCCTGGGTTAGACTGATATCTGCTGACCATGCCTATGACAAAGCAGATGTTTGGTCTCGTACATAGCATTGCATACATTAAGCTTCCTACTGCTGAAGCATAAGTAACTGCCTTCATGTTCTCTATCTCTTTAGGTGTCCTCGGGTACTGCTCCTTTGATAGAGCAATTCCATGTCTAAAAGGTAAGAAACCTTTCTTAGAATTTTGCATACTAAAACGAGTTAGTACAGTATCGATATAGGAAGCTTGGGATAAGCCCAACATCATTTTCTTGCGATCTCGTAGAACTTTGATCCCAAGGATGTGACCTACTTCTCCCAAGTCCTTCATATCAAACTATTTGGATAACCATACCCTTACATCAGATAACACCTTCACATTGTTTCCAATGAGCAAGATGTCATCCACATAAAGTACTAGGAACACCACCACGTTTCCGTCACACTTTCTGTATACACATGATTCATCCTGACATTGATCAAATCTATAGGATTTTATCACCTGATCAAAACATATGTTCCAAGATCTGGAAGCTTGCTTAAGTCCATAAATGGACTTCTTGAGCTTACAAACAAGATGCTCCTGGCCCTTTTCAATGAACTCGTCTGGTTGCTTCATATAGATGTCTTCCTCAAGACTTCCATTAAGGAAAGCTGTCTTGACATCCATTTACCAAATCTCATAATCGAGATGAGCTACAATAGATAAAAGAATCCGGATAGACTTAAGCATGGCTACAGGAGAAAATGTTTCCTCATAATCGATACCCTCTTTTTGAGTAAAACCTTTTGCTACAAGCCGAGCTTTAAAGGTTTCAACCTTACCGTTTGATCCTCTTTTTCTCTTATAGACCCACTTGCATCCAATGGCTTTTACACCAATGGGTGGTTCTATAAGCTCCCAGACATGATTAGAATCCATAGATTCTATTTCAGATATCATTACTTTTTGCCAAGACTCTGCATCTTTATCTTGGAGTGCTTCATTGTAGGTATAGGGATCATAATCTTGTTCCTCAGGGACGAAGTCTGACGACTCTCCCAAGAACATATATCTATCAGGTTGTATCACAACCCTCCCACTACGACGAGGCACTATCGGTTGTGGTGTAACATTTGTGACACGTTGTGCAGTTATTTGTGGTTCATCCTCTTGTATTATTGGTACTGAAGTACTTGGTGTCTCACGTCTCAGTTCTTCTAGAACAACTCTACTTGTGGGTTTATGGTTCATCACATAGTCTTCCTCTAAGAATTGGGCATTGGTGTTAACAATGACCTTCTGATCCTTAGGACTATAAAATAAACCTCCTTTCGTTCCTCTTGGATAGCCTACAAACAAGCGTACTTCTGTACGAGATTCTAAATTATCTGCTTTTCTATTCAGCACATGTGCTGGACTACCCCAAATGCGAACATGTTTCAGACTAGGCTTACGCCCAATCCACAGCTCTGTGGGAGTAAGAGGTACTGACTTAGAAGGAACCAAGTTCAAAATATAAGCTACAGTCTCTAAGGCATATCCCCAAAACGAATCTGGCAAATCCGAATAACTCATCATTGATCTAACCATCTCTATAAGAGTTCTATTTCTTCTTTCGGCTACACCATTCTGCTGGGGCATTCCAGGTGCAGTCAATTGGGATGCAATCCCAGCCTCTAATAAATAATCTCTAAACTCTCCAAAGAGGTACTCGCCACCACGATCTGATCGTAATGACTTGATACATTTTCTATGACGTTTCTCCGTTTCATCCTTGTACTCTTTGAATTTCTCAAAGCACTCAGACTTACGGCGCATCAAATAAATGTATCCATACCTTGAATAATCGTCAATAAATGTGACAAAATATTCAAAGCCACCTCTAGCTTGGATAGTCATGGGTCCACACAAATCAGAATGAACCAATTCCAACACATCTTTGGCCCTATACCCCCTTTGCCGTAAAAGGCCTTTTGGTCATTTTACCTTCCAAGCAGGATTCACAGACTGGTAGTGCCTCCACTTCCAATAAACTCAAAGGTCCATCTTTAACCAGTCTTTGAATCCTTCTTAGGTTAATATGCCCCAATCGCAAGTGCCAAAGATATGTTTGGTTCATACAAGAAGGTTCTTTTCTCTTATTTAAGTTAGATGACATATTATTCATTTTCATAAGTTGCATTGTGGGTGAAATAGGATTAATGACATACAAATTATCAACCAATGCACCAGAACAGATAAAATATTTATTCTTTCTAATAACAATATTGTCATTAAAATAAACTGAATATCCATCCTTAACTAACATAGAAACAGAAACTAAATTCCTTCTAAGTGAAGGTGCATAAAGACAATCTCTCAATGTCAAAGACTTATTTCTACCAAAAGATAAAGTAACATCTCCTAATGCAACGATCAATACTTTTGCAGCATCACCCATGAACAAGCATATCTCTCCATCACTGAGCCGTCTGGTTTCCTGGAACCCCTACAATGTATTGCAGACATGATTAGTGGCTCCTGTATCTACACACCAGGTGCCGGTAGATAACACCGCTAAACATGTTTCAACTACTAGTAAATGAGATATACCTTCTTTGTTCCCTTGTTTGAGAAGTGGACAATCAGTCTTCCAATGTCCTGACCCTTTGCACTTGAAACATTTGCCTTTCAGCTTTTTCATCGTGCCTTGAGGTCCCATGCCCTTCTTTGTTGAGTTTGCATATTTTTGAATGTTATTCTTCTTCTTACCGCCTTTTGGCTTAGAAGTAGAAGCCTTTTCAGAAACAAAAACATTACCACTCTGCCTAAAGAGAGATTCAGCATCTTGTAGCTCTTTTGCAAGTTCTGCCAAACTATACAACCTTTTGTTCATATTGTAATTAAGGCAGAAATTGTCAAAACTTTTAGACAGAGTCCCGAGAATGATATCGACCTGGGATTCCCCATCGATTTTAGCTCCAAGGATCTCCATCTCATTCAGATGACCCATCATCTTGAGAACATGATCCCTTACTGGTGTACCCTCAGCCATTTTTGTATTCATCAAACATTTCATAGCAAACTGCCTAGCTGCTCTACTCTGATGTCCGAAGAGTTCCTTGAGGTTATACATCATGTCATAAGCAGTGGCCATGGCCTGATGCTGATGTTGCAGTACATTTGACATAGATGCCAGAATGTAACACCGCACCATCTCATCTGCCTTTTTCCACTTCTTATAAGCATCTTTGACCTCTTCATCAGAGTTAGCATCAGGCTTAGGTGGGTATTCCTCAATAAGTACATATTTGTACTCCTCAGCAGTCAGAACAATATCCAAATTACGTTTCCAGTCAATATAATTAGGTCCAGTAAGTTTGTTTTTTTTAAGAATCACCATAAGTGGACTGAAAGAACCCATTTTTGAAATCCTGAGAATCACATAAATAAAATTATGTAGGGCAAAAAAAAACTTTTTAAATTAACTAAATATTGATTCCCTCAAAACAATAATAAGAAATTCACCAACACCTTGAACACCATGAATTTAGCATGCCACGATAGTGTGGACGTATACAAATTCAACTTTGTTCAAGTAAGTTTTTCTTATTAATTTTACTATCATGTCAACATAACTTTATGACAAATAAAATTAATATGCTGGTCTTGCTCTGGTCATACAAATAATAGCAGTGACTCCGATGGGGAGGATACCATTATTTGTATATAAGTGTATATACCATTACTTAATACTAAGTCCATTACCTTGTAATGAGTTCCTTCAGATGGAGAAGAGAACACATACTAGGTAACTTTTTACAATTATCCCTAAGGAAGTTTGTACTGGTAATCCATAATTATACTCATCCGATATGAAGGAAAGCACTATAGCCAACACGCAAGTATAATTACATCACCTACAAACCAGTAATGGAGACCATAGGATTTAAACTAAATAAATATCCTCTCCCACTTAGTTATTTAATAATGAGGATTTTTCTACTAGTTGATATTATGTCCATGTTGTCCATTATTAATGTAGGCTTGGTTTTTAAAAAAAACAACCACACAATAATAAACATGCATAATCAGAAAAAGCAAAATGACAAAAATAAGAGAAAATATCCAACTATTATGGTCATCTTTGCTGCTCCGCCCTCAACTATCCGAATCCAAAATCTGGTGCTGCGCAGATCTATTGGCTGTCGATTCCTTCATCGAAAATCATTTGTCTGCCTCTGGACTGCTTAAAACCAGTATCTCGCCCGACGTCAGAAACAGCCACCACCGCCATCACGATTGATCAAAAATAATTAAAATTACATCAATCCTATGCCTCCCAAAGGAGTTCACACATAATCTAGATTACAAAATTAAAATAATAAGCACGATCAACCCTCGTGATTTTAATTACATCCACAACAACAACAACATCCACGACATGTCCGTGGTTTAAACAACACAATCAAAAACATGCATTGGACCATAATAGTTGGATCTAAGATGCCTGCAAAATCGAGTTAGAACAGGTCTACATCTACCGACTATTACACAGCGCAGGTTTTATTGGACAACATGGACGTATCAATCAATACGTAGATCCAAAGTGGCTCTGATACCAATTGATGGAACTGGGGATTTCCAGGACCCTTCCTTTGGTGTGCGTATTGATCGATAGAAAGTTAAACAGATCTAATACGTGTTCTAACCATTCATAGACGAAAACTAGGGTTCACGAATTATACCTGCGGCGGAAAGGAGACAAGTAATTCCTGGCAATCTCGAGCAGACGACCCCAAGATCTTCTGCACGTATTCCTTTCTCAAGTTGGACGTCGTGTGGGCGACGATCTTCCAACCTTTTTTTTCCTTGACAGCCCTCTCTTTCTCTCTTTACGTGAATCACGAATTTAGAGAAAGTTTCAGATTTCTGATCGGTAATATGGCGGCCAAATAGAGGATATATATAGGCTACGGCAGGGACCATGAGGAAAAATTAGGGTTAGGCCTCCTAACGGATCTGGATATCCCGTGTTCAGCCCGAACACACAATCTAGGCCCATTAACAATAGCTCGGTCCACTAATGAGCTATTGTTGCACTACCTCCCTAATCCCAAATTATGTTTGTGGGCTCCTTTTATTATATGCTCGTTTGGCTCCCCATGTTAAGATATCGTATGTCCGTCGATCAAATTAAGTTACTGACAACTATATTCAATTGACATCTTTTATCCTTAAGTAGTACCGCTCAACTTTATTTGTCATGTCGGATATAATCCACCTGCAGGATTTACATGACAATCCTTATGAGCTCCTTAAGGGGACATCATCAACCCGATGTATCGGGACATGAATTCCATTTATAATCAATAGTCCATCATACATACAATGTTATTACCCAATTCATAGAGGTTGTTGATCCATAATGAATCTCACTCTTTTATGCGTCAAAATAATACACACTGTATATACATGTCCGTTATTATATCCGGATTAAGAGCACAAGCATCCATAATAACAGAGGTGTTTGTTCTCTTATGTAGTCAGTACAAAGAGAACAACGTCAAGTGGTCATGTTCAATACACACAAAGTGTACTAGTATAAACCTATAGTCAAGATAGACTAATACCAGATTACACTATAACCTTTCTAATAGATTGTCCAAGTCCATCTAGGCTGTGAACTATTTATATACTCCATAGGGAACTGATAATATGATCTTCTGTGTGACACCACACACCATATTATCTACAATATAGAATATCAGATATTTACATTAACACTTGCAACAAATACAATATGCAAATATTTGTCCATATGATTCTCATTCAAAATTTAAGGAAATAAGGTTACTAAAAAAGTGACACTTTTAGTATATAACCCTAACACTTAATTGACAGGAAACATAAGCAGGTGTATGTGTTACAATGTGTGTGTGCATGCTCACTGAAATCCTAAAGACAGGAACATATGGTGTTGACAGGAAACATGGAATGTGTGTGAATGAAAGCATTAGCCAACAGTGAAAGGAATATGTATATATGCTTTACATATGTGTAAGTGACAGTGAATAACATAATATAGGAATTAGCATTAGTTAAGGAAGGAAACCAATTCACTGTTGTTCGATTTCCAGTGTGTGTAAGAACATATTCAAGAGTGTCTCAGGAATGTGGGTGTGTGTGTAAGGAGTAGGGGAAATTGTGGAATCAGAAATATGTGTGATATCCTGGAAACAGGAAGTAGTAACATAAAAACAGTGCAGTGTACATGGTGTAACATGTGTTCAGTGTTCTCAGGAATGCCAGGATTCTCAGGATTTGAATCACTTAACAGTTTAAACAATTGCAACCCAAACTCAATGTCAATTATCAAATCATGCCATAAGCCTTGTCTAATGTAATCGAACTAATCATAAACTAGATAACATGTAGGATTAAATGGACAGCTGATAACATTAGTCAATACTAGATTAAAATAGGAATTTGAAGTTTTAGGAAAACTGAATACAAGTGGTGTCAGCCATATTTCGAAACCCAACTCATATCAATATTCCATTTCTCATGATCAAAGACCTATCATAGTATGTAAAATTAACTAACAGAGATTAGTGAATATGTTTAGGATATAAATTAGTAATTTAATCATAACTAAACACATAATGTAAATCATTTAATTAACAGGAATGAAGAACAGTGTACTCTCACTGATACTTTGAGTATCAGTCGATTGGGCATTTCCAAATCCACATTCAAATTAACAATTCATGATGAAACCTAGATAGGTAATTAATGATGGATATTAGTATGTGTCATACTAACAAAATGGTGTCCAAAATCAGGACACAACGTGTCCAAAATAGACTCACCACTCACGCACGAGACTGGCACGAATCGTGTGACCAGTCCACGTGTCCAAACACACTCGACACGCATCCGTTGGATACGAAACTTTGGGGATGTCACGACAGTCATTGCCCCTCACTTCGTGTCTAAGCACACGTATCCACGTGCCCTGTGCACTGAGCACGAGCATGCTGGTAGCAGGGGACGCAGCACGCTGCGCGTGCGCGCGCATGCACGAGTGCGACACGACATAAAATCAACACGAGACACGCTCAGACACCTAGATACTCTTAGGCGACACTAAAACACTATTTCCTATTCAAACACAATTCAAAATCTCGATCGAAATGCTCACTGTGACATTTCGTCGAACACCTGCGTTCACCCACTGATACGTGTCCGATATGGATACGTACAGGACACAAAATGGTGCAAACCCTATTCCTATAGTACAAGGACACCTAGGGCTTGGTGTTTATGCAAAGAAACCCTAATTTCATTGGAGGAATAGAGTTTTACCTATGTGTGCTCTTCACAACAAAAAGCCTTCAAAGAGGAGCTCTCCACTAGCTAGCAAAAGTCCCTAAATTGTGTCAAACCTGAGATTTGACTCCACCAACAGTAGGAGAATAACATTTAGAATACTATGGAAGAAATCTCAATGAAAATGTATCATTAATGAATAAACTATGAAGAAATTTCAAAGGAAACAAACCTTGTTCTTAGAATGATGGAAAGAGTGAAAAGAGGCACAAGTTTCAAGAGGGACTTTATAGCCCAGGGGGGGTTCCTTGGCCGGCCACTAGCTAGGGTTAGGGTTTTAGGGGTGCATCTAAGGGCTAGGAATGCATCAAGTCTAATGAATGGCCTAGAATCTAGGGCTCCTTCCTAGTCAAGTTGCAAACCACTCAACCTAGATAATCATGACTTAAACCCATTTAACCAATACTAACTAAAACTCAATATGGCTAACTAGACTAGCTATGACTAATCTAGGTTAGGTCCAATCTAGGTTAGGCTAACCTAAACCACATGGCAATCAATTAACTAGTATTTAAATCACACCATTCAAATAAATCATTTTAAATTCCTAATAAAATATATTAAATTCAAATAATTCAAAAATGACAAAAATATCCTCAAACTAAAAATGATAAATGAAATACCCTAATCACATGGCTAGGCTCTAGGTCACTATCTCTAGGGTTACACTAGCAAAACACCAAATCACAAGTCATGATTTTAAATAGTTTAAAAATGATTAAAAATCACAAAAAATCTTAATATGAAATAATTATCAATAAATAATAATTATAATTATAAAATTTTAAAATTACTCTCATCTGGAAAACTGGGTGTTACAATCCTACCCACCTTAGAAAAATTTCGTCCTCGAAATTAAAGGCAAAACTACACTGATGAGAAGGATAGATAATCATACCCCACGGTACAAGCAGATATGGGTATCGCTCGCGCATCTCATCCTTCCGCTCCCAGGTAGACTCTCCTGGAGAATGATGCCTCCATGTGACGCAAACCAAGGGTATCATCTGGTTTCTCGGCACCTTCTCTCGGCGATCCAGAATCTCCACTGGCTGCTCTGGATAACTGAGAGTAGGCCATACCTCAATCTCTGAATGATCAGCACATGGCTAGGGTCAGCCACGTACCGTCTAAACTGTGATACATGTAATACGTTGTGGACACCCACTAGTGCAGGTGGCAAGTCTAGCCTGTATACTACGTCACCGACTCTCCCGCTGATCACGAAAGGTCCGATGAAGCGCGGGCTAAGCTTCCCACCTCCACCAAAATGTATGGTACCATGAGTCGGAGATATCCACAGAAAAAAACCATGTCTTCGACCTAAACATAACCAAGGCCTCATGTTACTAAATAATCAAACATGATCAAACAACAAAACAAACAAACCACTACCAAAATAAGTCATATCAGCGACGAACTTAGCGACGCCGACTTAAAACGTCGTTAATATTTTTGGATTTAGCGACTCCAAAAGTATGCGTCATAATACGTCGCTGATAGCGACAAACAGCAACATATTGCGACTACCTTTTGTGTAATAAAAACCAACGTCGTTGATTTGTCGGAAAACGTCGCCAGTTTTATTAGTTCAGCGACGTTTAGCGTCGCAAAGATTAAGGCGTCGCCGAATATTAAAGGAAAGTCGACGCTTTGCGACATATTTACAGACGTCGCTAACTTCTGCTAAATAGGGTTTCCTCGGTTTGACTTTTCATTTCTCCCTCTCCCCAAATTTTTTGTTCCCGTCCCTCTTCCCCCGACCTCGACGACAGCCCGACCCCCTTCCCTCCGGCGCCACTCATCCTCCTCCTCCACCGCGAGCCCCTTCTCCTCCCTCCGGCGAGCCCCTTCTCCTCCTCCACCGTGAGATCCTCCTCCTCCACCACCGAACTTGTCCTCCTCCTCCACCACCGCGAGGAGACTGAAGGTAAACTCTAACCCTAATTGAGGTGTTTTTCGTGTCCAAAATGGACACAGAGACACATTACGACCATGTGTTCACTGATACAGTATGTTCGTGAGGTTTTGGACACTTTGTGTCCATTTGTTGGACACGTGGACACCCCCAAGCATGCATATATATGTATTTCACCTCTGTACACTTAATCCCCTACTTACACTTGTGTATTTTCGTATTTATTTGGATTTGCATATTGGGTTTGGGTTTCGATATAGTGTTTGATACATTGTTTCACCTTGCAACATTCCTACACTTAGAGACGTTTAGTACACAACTAATTATTTTATCCTAGTTCGCAAGTGTACTTTTGGGTAATCTAGGTATATTAGTTTACCAATATCCCCAATGGCCGGAGATTTTAAGTATATGAACCAATTAGTCAACATCTATTTGTTGAAGTATGGTACTCCATTCTTCGTAAGTTCTAGCTATATATGTCTCAAGATCCAATACTCAAAAATCCCAAGAAAAAGAAGAAGAAAAGAATAAAATGACATCGCTCAACACCCTATGACAACTCCATGAATAAAGTAGACAATCCTCCATACAAGTCTTCCTTCATCTATTGTCTTAAAGTGTGAGTTCTACAGTATGGTTCTCTTTGTAGAATTGTGTCTTATTTTAGACAACAAGGGTTTCCTATTTTATAGGTAACATGGCAACATGTGTAAGGAAACATATAGGTGTGTGTTTGTGTTTGAAAGGGAGTGTCACAAGAGTAAGGCGTGAGCATGTGTTAGTATTTTGAGCTGTGAGAGTATTTGTTCTATTGAGGTTAGTACCAACTGGAAAGTTAGGTTAAAAGAACCTGGGAACTATGGTGTGGTTGTATACATCATGTATATGTATGTGTGTGTCTAGTGGGAGAAAGGGGGAGGGTTAACTAGTACCAGGTATTTGGAGAGGAGGGAGAGTTTATACTAGTATATATAGACTAATATCCTAAAACTTGATTATACAACTTAGAAATGGCTAGTTTGACCAAGTTGGACTAGTTTAGCTTAGAGTTGACTCGGTTGGACTATACATAATATATAGACTAATATCCTAAAACTTGACTTATACAACTCAGCCTATATGAAATATTGTAGACACGGGTGATATACCGCCGCGATAATCTCTGACCACCGTACGCACAAACACGCGAAACAAAAGTTAGCAATACGAAAAGAAGATGACCGATAATCTCTGACCATTTAACGTAAAATGTCATGTGTACATATACTGCGAAAAGTATAGACCGTATGAACTGACAATTGCATATCATTCACTACCTTGATGTATCTATCTTACAGAATTATGGAGCTGAATTACTATCTGCAGAATTGTACTTGGATGTACAACCGTCATCATGATGACATGTGCGGTGTGCAGGATGAATTCATAGAGGGTGTACACCAGTTCCTGCAGTTTGCCAAGGCGTTCCCTCAGTACATGGATGGTACCAAAATTAAGTGTCCGTGTGTGAGATGTCGCAACTTGAAATATCATCCAGAAGTGGATGTCACGTATCATTTATACTCGAAGGGTTTCACGCCGAATTACTATCAGTGGAGCGAGCACGGAAAACTTGTCTCTTTAGCATCGGAGTACGAGCCTTATGTGGATGTCCACAACAACGCTCCTTACGACGATGGGTTGGTGAACATGGTTTTCGACGCGACCGCGCCTAGTTTTGATCCGGATGATCATGATGCACCTGAGGAGGCACCGAACCCCGATGCTGCACAGTTTATGGAGTTGCTGGAGAATGCAAGGACTCCATTATATCCTAGTTGTGAGGATCATTCACCGTTGGAGGTGGTTACAAGATTATTGAGCATCAAGTTCGATTTTAACATGTCGCAAGATTGCTACAACCGCCTTATGGAGTTGCTTATAGAAATATTGCCTGAGGGTGCGAAGTTGCCTAAAGACTTCTATCGGTCTAAGAGGATGGTTAGATCGCTCTGGATGGGATACGAAAAAATCGATGCCTATCGCAACGGGTGCATGTTGTACTACAAAGACGACAAGGATGAAGACGCCTGCAGATTTTGTGGTGTCGATCGCTACAAGGCATGTGGTAGAGGAAAGTCTGTCGGTGCCAGGAAGCCTACCTCTTCGATGCACTACTTGCCGTTGACGTCGCGGTTGCAGCGGTTGTTTATGGTGAAGGAAACTGCAGAAAACATGAGTTGGCATAAGCGGAAACATACCGAAGGAGTGTTGGATCACCCATCTGATGGAGAAGCATGGAAGCAATTTGATCGAGAGTATCCAAATTTTGCTTCTGATCCGCGTAATGTCAGATTGGGTCTCTGCTCCGACGGTTTTACCCCATTCGGACTTTCGGGATCCCAGTATTCGTGTTGGCCTGTGATCGTCACCCCGTACAATCTACCGCCTTGGATGTGCATAAAGACTCCGTATATGTTTCTCACCGTTATTATCCCAGGTCCGAACAATCCGAAAAAGAACATCGATGTGTATTTACAGCCGTTGATTGATGAGTTGAATCAGCTGTGAAAAGTAGGTTCCAACACGTACGATGTATCTAGAAAACAAAATTTCTGGATGCGAGCAGCACTTATGTGGACCATCAACGACTTTTCGGCCAATGGAATGTTATCTGGATGGAGCACGCATGGTCGTCTTTCATGTCCGTATTGCATGGATAGCACTAAGGCTTTTCGTTTGAAACACGGAGGCAAACCGTGCTTCTTCGATTGTCATCGACAATTCCTGCCGAAGGATCATCCGTACCGGAGGAACATGAATGCTTTTCGTGCTGGCGTTGTGGAGAAGGCTAATCCCCCACCAAGGTGGACCGGATACACGATATGGGAAGAGGTAAAAGATTTACCAAGAGCTATTGAGCAGCCTGCTATGGGCTACAAGTGTGACAGATTTGGTCGCACTCATAACTGGACGAAGAGGAGTATATTCTGGGATCTTCCATATTGGAGCACCAATCTGATTAGACATAACCTTGATGTCATGCATATCGAGAAGAATGTGTTTGACAACATAATTAATACTGTAATGGACGTAAAGGGGAAGACGAAAGACAATCCAAAGGCTAGATTAGACTTGGAAGAAATATGTAGACGTCCTGCATTGTATTTGATAGAGGACGGGAATGGGAAGTTGAAGCAGCCTAAGGCAATTTTCTCACTGGAGAAGGAGGATAAAGTGAGGCTTTGTAAGTGGATTCAAGGTCTGAAATTTTCAGATGGGTATGTTTCGAACTTGAGAAGATGCGTCGACCTCAAGGAGAACAAACTGACAGGTATGAAGAGCCATGATTGTCACGTATTCATGGAGCGGTTAATTTCGATTGTATTTTAGGAATTCTTACCGCAGGCAGTTTGGGATCCATTGACGGAGCTTAGCATATTCTTCAGGGACCTTTGTTCTAAGAAATTGCTCGTTGATCGTCTAGAAAAGCAAGAGAAGGACATTGCGGTAACACTGTGCAAGCTAGAGAGGGTGTTCCCTCCTGGATTCTTCGACTCTATAGAGCATTTGCCGATTCATCTTTCCTACGAGACACTTGTTGGTGGACCCGTCGAATATCGATGGATGTACCCGTTCGAGCGACATTTGAATCACCTAAAAAGAAAGGTGAAAAATAAGGCTCGGGTCGAGGGTTCTATTTGTGAAGCCTATATTCTCGAGGAGATTACAAATTTTTGCTCATCCTATTTCAAACCTTATGTTGCTACGAATAGAACGAGGGCTACGAGAAACGACGACGGATATGAAGAATTTAATGATGGAATACTTAAAGTATTCAATGCGTCCGGAAAGCCTTCGGAGAAAATAAAGAAGAGATATTTGAATGACGAAGAGCTAAGGGCTGCTCAGTTGTATGTATTACTCAATTACGACGAGGATGAAGTGGAGAAGCTAGAGGGATAAGTAACTCAGGATGATGAGTTTACGTCATCTCAATGTAATAGTATAAGCTAATATTATTGTACTAATCGGCGGTTGCTTCATTATTTTCCAGCACATATAATGATGAGTTGAGGCTGGTTAGACCCTACCTAACAGACGAAGCATTAGAACAAGAAATGAGATGTCATTTTCCTTCTTGGTTGAGCGAATATGTAAGTAGCTCGGTAATTACTGGCCTCTTCTAATGCAACTGCGCAATAAATAACTTATTATCGCTTCTTTGATATTCAGATCGATCGTCTAATTTCACCCGAGATTGAATTAATTAGAACTCTTGCCAAGGAACCAATTACTTTTGTTAAAATATGGCCAAGTTACTGTATCAATGGCTTTCGGTTCAAGTCGACAAATGCTCCGATCAGAGACAGCTTTCTGGATCTTGATTCCACGAAAAACAGTTGTTTGTGTATCAAGTCTTCGAACTACAAAGACGTCGATCCAGGAAATAATTTTTTTGGCATCTTGCGAGAGATTGTGGAGTTGTCATATAATAATGGCAGAGAACCTGCAAAGATCGTGTTGTTCAAGTGTGAATGGTTCGATCCGATTGAAAATCAAGGTTGGAAAATTGACAAGCATGGTCTTCTTGATATAAACTACAAGCGTAGATATCAAGGCTACGAACCGTTTGTCCTAGCAACTCAGGCTCAGCTCGTGTACTTCACAGCTTATCCGAGATGGGGAGCAACGAAGTCTGACTGGTGGGCAGTATACAAGACTAAAGCCAGAGATACTTTTGATGTTGATGAAAAAGCTTACTAGGAGGACGAGCTACCTCTTGTAACCAATATTGTCGATATGGACTCCACGGAAGTTACGCAATACACGACACATAATGTAGAAGATGTAGAATTATCCGAAGAGGAAGACGAAGCCGACGAAGGCGAAAATGAAAGTGAAGATGAGGAGGAAGAGGAAGATGAGGTCGAGGAAGACGAACAAGATGATTATTCTGAAGATGATTGAGAGAGATATACTTATCTGAACTTAGATGTTTCTTCTAGAATATATTATCTGGACTTAGATGTTTATTGTAGAATGTATCATTATATGCTGTCTTGGTTATTATCTTGTCTTTGTTGTACTTTCATATTTATAGTCTCTATTATTTGTTGTACTTTTATATTTCTAGTCTATATTATTTGTTGTATTATTATATGCTGTTATCAGGTATGGCAGGTCATCGCAGAGCGTTCCGAGGGGGACGACGAGGTCATTCTCCTCCGATACTTCCTACAGGTACTGCTAGAGGACGGAGTTTTCCTTCGATACCTTATTCTGGTACCGGCTCTGGATCCTCGTCGCCGATTACTCCTCCATATCGGACAGTAGGTGGGCCTGCTGGGACGACATCACGTGGTATATCTCCTGGGACGAGTAGTTCCAGGCCTGTTGAGAGTGCTCGCCCGTCTAGCGTTCCTACTGCTGATACGACGATGGAGACGGATGAGCAGATGGCGGAGGCTGCGGCGACGATCGAGGCGGTGGCGCCGACGGCCGACCAGCATCATGCAGATGATACGTGCGCACCTCCGGAGGAGAGGAGGACAGAGATCTGGGCCGACGGTACAAAGTAGGTGTTTTGGTTTATAAATTTTTTTTCTTTCTGTTTTTATTATAAATTAAATTTTTTTCATGAATATAATATGTTTGTATAGATATCGTCCCCCAGAGGTACAGAGACGTCTAGGCCACATGCTGAGGCATAATTATGGTGGTGCTTGGATTAACTACTCTGAGGCTCCGGACGAGAGGAAGGCCTTCTGGTTTGCGCGCTTCAAGGTTAAAATATATTTGCTTTTAACATGAATCATATAATTTTTGTATATTATATATAACTGATAAATATTTGGTTTATGCTCTTCTAGGATATGTTTTTCTATCTACCGCACCGGGCCGAGCTTATCGAGGGGATGTTTCCTGCCGTCGCTGCCAAGCTGATCCGCGACTCTATCAATGATCAGAAGGATCGTGATCGTGCCAGAAAGCCGATCCAAGGTTGGATCACCCCTGATCAGTAGAATGCGATGAAGGCTCGATTCGAGGAGCCAAGGTACAAGGAGAAGTCGGAGAAGGCCAAGGCGGCTAGGCAACATGCCTCGAAGTGGTGCGGTGGGTCGATTCCGATAACGGAATATTTTCGTCGTCTGGTATGTCTTCCTCTTTTACAAATATTATTTTAATGCAAAACCAATAAATTATTACTAAGATAATATATTTAATTACAGGTAAGGAAGGTCGGTAACGTCGACATGGTGACCGTCTTCCTGGCCACCCATCGTCGCGACGGTGACCTTATTGATGAGAGGGCCGAGCAAACTTATGTAAGTATTACAATACGTTATCTTAATTTAATACTTCGTGTCAATTTTAATATAACTTAGTAAATATGATACAAATAAATATTCATGTAGTTAGTAATAATAAGTACATTAATTAGAAATTAGAAATAATAAGTACATTAATTAGAAATTAGTAATAATAAGTACATTAATTAGAAATTAGAAGTTAGTAATAATAAGTACTTTCTAGGCCGAGTATCAGAGGCTGCGGGAATGGGCGGCTGCTAGTGCACCTGATGCAGGAGAGGCCGGTACTTCCTCGCAGCCCACTCAAGCTCCGTCGGCGGACGAGCTGTGGATGGCCGCCGCTGGTGGACTCCGTAGGGGTACGTACTACGGTACGGGATCCTATGGCGCCCTAGTTGCGACCCAGTCCTCTAAGACATCTCCTGCTAGTGTGCATGGTCCACAGCCGTCCCAGGAGTCTACCCGAGTCCACCAGATGATGGAGTCTCTCCGTGACGACCTGCTACGACGGATCGAGGAGCAGTCTCAGCACCCTACGGAGGATCCTGCGCTGCTAGCACGATTGGATGCACTCGACCGCGACATTATGGACCTCAGGAAGACGATAAGAGGACAGAGCACACCGTTGGAGGGTTAGAGCGCACGGTGACGGAGCTGCAGACAGGACAGGTGACCATGGCCGAGAGGATGAGATTGGCGCAGGAGTCGATGGTCCAGAGCAGTGATAGAATGTTATCTATCATGGATTCATACCACCGACGACTTACAGCGTTGGAGCGTGCTGGTCCTCCGGGTGCGCCTTCATCGTCGTCGACTCCGCCGCCTCCACCGCCTTCTTCTTCGACACCGACTCCACCGACGTCACTGCCTCCTCCATCGGTATCGATTTTACTTGAGGAGTATGAGTTGTTCTTATCCCTTCGTCGCGGCGGTGCCCCTCCTGCACCAGATTCCTAGTAGTCCTAGTTATGACTGTTTCTTTGTGTTTGTTTCATTCTTTAGTTGTGACTTGGATATTTGTTGGTTGTGTAGATTTGGATGTTTGGATCCTATTCTATTTGTTGGTTGTGTGTAGACTTTGGTTATTTGGTTGTAGACTTTGTTATTGGGTGTAGAATTGGTTATTTCGATACTTGGTTATTTGGATATTTGGTTATTTGGTTAGTTGTTGTGTGATTGTTGTAAACTTGGTTATAGGGACTGAAATCTGTGTACAGTGAGAAATGGACATTCTGAGAACTGGACATTGTGTGATTGTTGTAGACGTGGTTATAGGGACTGAAACCTGTGTACAGCGAGAAATGGACATTCTGTGATTGTTTGGATCCTATTCTACAGTGAGAAATTGTTATCTTTTTAAACTGCAGGGAGAAATGGACATTCTGTATTTTATTTTATTTTATTTTTTTTGCAGATTTAGCGACGTTTACCGACGTCCTCCGACGTAAGTTTGCGTCGGTAAACGTCGGTAGATATGCGATATTATCCAGGATACCGACGTTTAGTGTCACGACCCGCTCCTGAATAATCGGACACGAGTCGGACACGCCCAGCCTTCATTGTTAGATACAATGAAGTAAGCTGTACCAAGCTAGGGAAACTAACCAGATAAACATGAAAGTATAGAATCACAGCAACTATATAATGTGTCCCAACCAGAAAAGAGATACAATATCTGAATTTATTACAATTCAACTATAAAAGTCTGCTAGTCTCAATACATGGAAAGTAAATGGAAAGTACTAATGAAGCACTAGGCTTCTGCAGCCTCTAGGTCAGAAGCAGCTCCAGCTGGCTCAGTAGGGAATGTAATGTCCTGTCCATAGTATGTGTCACACAAAGCCTCCATCTCACCTATCATAACATATCCAGTCAGGAGCGGAGCAAAGTACAGTTCTAGGTAATGAACAATAACATAATGATATGGAAAGTAAATGCTGGAAGAACAGGATAAGAACATGTATGTAAAGAACATGAAGATCATGAAATACTGCTATAAAGATACATGAAGATCATGACCATGTAAGATACAGGGAAGATCATGTCTATAGCTAAAATAAAGATCAGGATCATCATAAGAACTAATGTAAGAGCAAAATCCTGAACATATGTTATAAATTTGAAATACTTCTATGATATGTGACCGGCTTGGGTAAGACCATGAAAGAGCATGAAAAGATCCTGAAAGATCATGTAGGTACGGCTTAGGACCCGCGTGCACTGTACGAGGCCTAAGCTAAAGATCATGAATAAGTATCCGGGTTTGGTCACATATCTAGAGTATTTCCCCACCCCAAGATACAAGTAAGATCATGAAAGAACAAGACAGGTAAGATCATGAACGTGTCGCAGTGTGTCAGCAATAAAGAACAAGAAAATGCACTGATCAAAACCATAGAATGTACTTGCCTTGCTCCAGGAAAGTACGAGTAGGTAAAAGAGCTGGATGATCTCCTGTAATGATAATGATGGGTACAAGTTGATTAATACACAGCTAATTTCTAATTGGCTATAAAAAGGTTCTAATCAAGAAATACATGTTCTAGTCTCTACTTAAACCACCCTATAACTCAGTCTCCATAACCTATACCATGATCTAGTTACTCTATGAAATTCAAGTAATAAGATTATGCTTAAGCTAATAACTAGTCTAGCATTAATAAATGAACTCTTCATGTACTCTACAACCATTATTAAAGTATAAGCCAAGTCATCACTTCACAATTTGACTTATCATGGAAACATTTGTTATGTAAAGCTAACTGATTCTATGGAGTGACTAAAACAAGTACTACACAGGTAAGGTAAAAGGTTTGGTTAAGCAACTTAAAGAGGACTACAATCTATGGGTAAGCAGCTGTAAACCAACCTTTCTATGATTCACTACAGGATAAATGATAAGTCCAAACCAACATACCAATTATGTCCTGCTCTCACAGCCCTTTAGACATAATTCTCTGTCCCAAAACATCAATTGGACTCAACCAAAAACTATACAACTGTTCCAGTTTCTTGCCCTTTTCACTCAGTCTTACAACTTGCATTTCTCCAGGACATACACATACACAGAGGTGGTATAAAACAGTCCAATGTATAAGAGTCCTAGGTTCAATTTTGCAGCTTCTAACATCAGTGATGGATACAGCACCTTGTATTACTGGTATTGCAAAAATAGCCTAACTATCCTTGCTAAGTTAAGCATACACAGATATGTCTTGCAAGAGGTCCTGATGTCCATTGGTTGATTGCAAAATCAGTACTCAAGTTATATCAAGGGTGACACAGGTTTTAGTTTAAGAGCAAGGAAAAACAGAGCTATCAAGTCAACAGGACATATGAACCTATCAATCCTGATCCTTCTCATCTCAGATTTAGCCAAAAACTCGATCAGTTATCAGAAAATATAAAATGGGAACAACCAGTCCTAAACTAATGTTTCAGGTAAATTCCTGAAACTCAAATCCTCAATTTCAGATAACCTGAGATTCTCAGGTTCTAATACCCTAAAATACTATAACCCAGGAATGCCAAAACAGGTTCATAAAAAGTCTAAGTAGGAAAATCACCACAGTATTCAACATTTGATTTCTTCAACAAACCAAAACAGTGAACTAAATGCTCTATCCAAGGTTCAAACTAATTAAATGCTTCACATGGCTGATACCGTCAATCCCAACATGAGACAATGAGATATTAGTCTTGAATCCTAGCAGATGTTAGTCTCAAAAACTGCTACTCTCAGGCATAATATCCAAAGTATTAAAACTCACATCAGCCCTAATAACTATAGCACAACCATTTACTAGGACTGATATGGCTTTAACACTACTCCCACACTCGGCCAAGTCAGGTGAGTACCAATCCTAGTAGAACTGATACAATCAGTCTAAGTAGAACTGATGCATGTCAGTCACTACAGGATTTCATGCATCAGTCCTCATTAGAACACATACCTGTCTCAGAACAGGGCCTATGATACACTAGCTAAACTTGAGACCAAAATATGATTTATTCATCCAAAACAGAGAACAGGTATTGAAATACTACTACACTCACTAATCTCAAATAACACTCGAAATGATACCACATTCTCCCTTTAGTTTAGAGTCACTGATACTTAAATTCCTAACACAATTTGAAGCTTGCTCTTGTATTGGAAAAAAAATCATAACCGATCCTACTAATGACAAGTTAACCAAAAATCCTAAAACCAAGCACAACTGTCTTTATAATTAAAACTGGTTCAAGAAATACCTGAATAATGATCCACCACACTGATCTCCAATTGTTGTTATGATTCCCACGTTCTTACTGACCTAGATCTGATCAATCGAAGGAACAATAAATCATGGTTCATAACATCAATTGCTGGTCAATGTTTTAACACATATTGATCCAGGAATTCAAGAACATCATCAAGAAACTATAGATTTAAACATATGGGTTTAGCCTTACCCAGATCTTAGGTTCACCAAATCGATCAAGAACAAGTCGAATCAATAGCCAGCTCCTAGATCCGATCTACAACTCGTCGTAAGAAGTTTGGATCAAAATCAAAAGAAAACACAATTTCGAGATCTGACTGGTTTTGGTAGTTCTCACCTAACCAATTGATCGAGCAGTCAGCCTATAGCAAATTAGCCAAGCACAGCATCCTTCGAGAGGAATCTCAATGGAAAAATTGATCAATTGGATCTAAGAAAATTACAGGGATTAGGAGAATGCCAAAACAACAATTAGATCTGTTCTTGAGATCGAGTGCTTACTGATCGCCTACTCGAAGTATCCAATGTCGAGTGCTAGATCACCGTCCACCTCGCCGATGGTGTCTTCGTCGCCATCATCCTCCTTGTCTCCGCCATGCCTTCACTTGATTGATAATGGAAGAATTAGGTTTCGATCTTGAGGAGCTGGTGAAGAGAATGGGTGAGAGGAGTAGTATATAAAGGAATCGGCTGTTGGTAAAAGGCGCCAAAATGAATTCTCCTGAGAGAATTGGTTGATTTCAAATCAAGGAGAATAGTTAGTTGTAGAAGCTAAAGGAACCTTCATTCCTGATGATCATTCAGGACAAGGAAATGGGCCGGGTCTGAACCTATGGGTTGGGCTTTTCAGTATAAGCCCAATCCGAAATAGAATTGAGCCCAAGACTTAAAAGATAGCCCTAAATGTAAATTCACATATTATTAAACATAATAACTCCAAATTATTATTAATTAATAAAATATCAAATCAAAAATTTCACTATTTAGATAGGTGGAGTTACAAATCTCTCCCCCTTGAAAAATTTCGCCCTCGAAATTGGAATGCAAACACAGAAAATCAAGAATAATGAATCCAAAGAGTTGTTTATTGAATTCAAAAAAATGCATAAAGTACAAAGCACTCAAGTGAACAAACTAGGATATCGCTCACGCATCTCGTCCTCACGCTTCCATGTGGACTCTCCCGGAGAGTGGTGTCTCCACATGACACGAACGAGAGGAATGACCTGGTTCCGCAGTCGCTTCTCTCTTCGGTCCAAGATCTCTACTGGCTGCTCCTCATAAGTCAATCTCGGGCCCACCTCCAACTCGGAATAGTCCACCACGTGGCTGGGGTCTGGAATGTATCGTCGAAGCTGAGATACGTGGAAAACATCGTGCACTCCCTCCAACCTAGCTGGAAGCGCTAGTCGGTACGCCACCTCGCCAATCCGTGCTGTCACGTCGAATGGTCCAATGAATCTCGGACTGAGCTTCTCGCCTCTGCCGAACCGAATGACGCCTCTGGTTGGTGAGATCTTCAAGAACACTCTGTCTCCAACCTCGAACTCAAGTGGCCGTCTGGTGCTGTCTGCCCAATGCTTCTGCCGATCCTGCACAATCCTGAGGCGATCTCTGATCAGTCTGACTTTCTCTGCTGAGTCCACCACCATCTCTGGCCCAAGTAAAGCTCTCTCGCCAACGTCGTCCCAAGATAGCGGCGTGCGGCACCTCCGTCCATACAGCGCCTCGAACGGGGTCATCTCGATGCTAGCATGATAACTGTTGTTATAGGCAAACTCCACAAGGTGTAAATGGTCCTCCCACGAACCGCCGAAATCGAGTGCGCAAACCCGCAGCATGTCCTCCAAGGTCTGAATGGTCCTCTCGGACTGTCCGTCCGTCTGTGGATGATAGGCTGTGCTGAACTTCAGCTGTGATCCCAAGCTCTGCTGTAAACTCCTCCAGAAGTGTGATGTGAAGCGGCTGTCTCGATCTGAAACAATGCTAACTGGCACCCCGTGAATCCTCACGATCTGACGCATGTAGAGGTCTGCAAGCTTCTCGGTCGACAGCCCAACCTTGAACGGAATGAAATGGGCCGACTTTGTCAATCTGTCCACGATCACCCAAATAGCGTCCTTGCCACTGGGAGTACGCGGCAATCCAGAAACAAAGTCCATGGTAATGTGCTCCCACTTCCATTCCGGAATAGGTAAAGGCTGGAGTAGTCCCGCTGGTCTCTGGCGCTCCGCCTTGACTTGCTGGCATACAAGGCATCTGGAAACAAATCTGGCGACCTCTCTCTTCATTCCATACCACCAAACATACTCACGCAAATCCTTGTACATCTTGGTAGATCCAGGATGTATAGAATACCGTGACTGGTGGGCCTCCTGTATCACCTCCTCCCGCAAGTCCTTAGGCACACACAGCTGACTTCCGTGCCTCAAGGATCCGTCCTCCGTAATGGTGAAGTCGTCGAGCAGACCTAACTCTGCCTGAGCTCTAAGACCCTGGATTCCCTCATCAAGCAACTGGGCCTCCTTGATCTTCTCTAGCAACCCCGACTGTATCTGCATATACATCATCTGACCTCCATACCCTGGAAGAACAATCTCAATCCCAAGACTCTCCAGATCTTCCAAGAGATGCCGGTCCATGGTGAGATACATAGCAATAGGATACCGACTGAGAGCATCTGCAACCACATTCGCCTTCCCAGGGTGATACTGTAGACTAATGTCGAAATCCTTCATGAGTTCCAGCCACCTGCGCTGCCTCATATTCAGCTCCTTCTGAGTAAAGACATACTTCAGGCTTTTATGGTCCGTGAAGATGTCCACTCTCTCTCCATATAGGTAATGCTTCCACAGTTTCAAGGCAAATATGACTGCTGCAAGCTCCAAGTCATGTGTAGGATAATTCTTCTCATGGGGCCTCAACTGTCTAGAAGCATACGCTATAACTTTCTTATTCTGCTCCAGCACACATCCCAAGCCTTTCCCTGAAGCATCGCTGTAGATGACGAATCCTCCTGATCCTGATGGCAAAGCTAGAACTGGGGCCGTCGTGAGTCTTCTCTTCAATTCTTCAAATGCTGACTGGCAGGCGTCACTCCAGATGAACTCCTCGTCCTTCCGCGTAAGCTTCGTCATAGGCTCTGCTATCCTGGCAAAGTCCTTCACGAACTTCCTGTAGTATCCTGCTAGACCCAAGAAACTACGAATCTCTGCTACTGACTTGGGAGGTGCCCATGCTTCCACTGCCTCAATCTTCTTGGGATCCACAGAAATCCCCTCTCCAGTCACCACATGCCCTAGAAACTCCACTCTGTCCAAGAAAAACTCACATTTCGAGAGTTTCCCATACAGCTTCTCCTTTCGCAGAATCTCCAAAACAATCCGTAGGTGCTCGACATGCTCCTCCTCCGTCTTGGAATAGATCAGAATGTCGTCAATGAAAACTACGACAAACTTATCCAAATACTTGTGGAAAACCTTATTCATCAGGTTCATAAACACAGCTGGGGCATTGGTGAGTCCGAACGGCATCACTAGGAACTCATACTGGCCGTATCGAGTGTTGAAGGCTGTCTTCGGAATATCCTGCTCCCGAACCTTCATCTGGTGGTACCCCGATCGAAGATCGATCTTAGAAAAGACCTTCGCTCCACTAAGCTGGTCAAACAGCTCATCAATCCGCGGCAAAGGATATCTATTCTTGATGGTGATATTGTTGAGTGCACGGTAGTCTATGCACATCCTCACCGTCCCATCCTTCTTGGGCACAAAAAGCACCGGTGCTCCCCAGGGTGAAGCACTAGAGCGAATAAATCCTTTGCCCTCAAGCTCATCAATCTGTGCCTTCAACTCCGCAGCTTCCTTCGGGTTGATCTTGTAACAGTGCTGGGACTTCGGTGCTGATCCGGGCAATAGATCAATGCCAAACTCCACATCTCGATCTGGTGGCAATCCTGGCAGCTCCTCTGGAAAGACGTCAAGATACTCTGCAATCAGCGGATGCGGCAACTCCTGGTCTTCTGCAACTGCTCCGAAGTAGACTCCCTCTGGCCTCTCTGCAACTCGTCTGCTGATCTCGAACGGTGGAACTCCTGGCGGGCTGAAGATCACCTTCCCTTCATGGCAGTCTATTACAGCAAACTGCTCGCTCATCCAGTCGATGCCGAGGACTACGTCAAATCCGGGAAGCGGCATCACTAGAAGTCGAGCTCGGATCTCTCTCCCAGCAATAGTGATAGGGCATTCCACCATCTCACTTACTGGAACTGATCCGCCTCCTGTCATGATCTGACAGTTCCGCCTAGTGGGCTTGGGTGTGAAGCCGTGTCTATGCAGAAACTCATACGATACAAAGCTATGGGTGGCTCCAGAATCAAACAATGCAATGGCAGGGAAAGAATGTAAGAATATAAAACCTGTGATCACATCTGGCACTGCCTCGTCCTCCTCAACTGCAGCCATGACGTAAGCACGTCCCTGCTGTGCTCCTCCTCTCTGCTGCTGCTGGTGCTGTGCAAACCTCTGATGCTGGGGTGGTAAAGCTCCTCCTCTCTGGGGTGCAGCAGGCAATGCTCTGGGTGGTGCAGCCGGTGGTCCTCCAGCTCCTCGGGGTCCTCCTGCTAGTCTAGCTGTAGCCTGAGCGCAGTCCCTCATCTGGTGTGCATCAGATCCGCAGAAGAGGCAAAGTCCCAACCTCTTGCGGCACTCGTCGATATGATGTCCAGGACGATGACAATAGGCACAAGGGGTCGCCAGCTGCTGTCTCTGATGCTGATGTGCTGGAGCTCTGGCCTGACGGTAATGCTGCTGCTGATGCGGCCTCGTCTGGGTCTGAGTCTGAACCCTCTTCGCTGGTGCCTGGAAACTGCTGCTGCCCACATCTCGGTCCCTCTTCAGCTTGGGGTCCGCCTCCTTCTCAACTGCCTGGGCGATTTTGAGGATGCTAGAGTAGGTAGTCGCCTGGCTGATCGCCACCGCATGTCGCAGCTCCCTGTTGAGACCCTTCTTGAATCTCCATGCTCTGTCCTCTGGCTCTCTAACCAAGCTCTCAGCGAACCTGCTGAGTCTGGTAAACTCCGAAGTGTACTGCGCGACCGTCATCGTCCCCTGCTGCAGCGCCTCGAACTGCATCCTCAACTCATCACGCTCCACCTCTGGAAAGAATTTCTCCTTGAACAATTTTTTGAAAACTGTCCAAGACACTCGGGGCTCCGTCAACTGGGGATCCTCCCGATACCAAGATCTGGCCAAGTCAAAAAGTCGCATGCTAGCCACTGACACCTTCTGGTCCTCTGGAATGTTCGCCATGGTCAAGGTCCTCTCTGCATTCTCCAGCCATTCATCTGCATAGATGATCCCCTCGTCGCCCCAGAAGTCCAACGGGGAAAAATGCTGGTACTCCTTGGCTGTCCCCGGTCTCGGTCCTCGTGGCTCTGGAACTGCCGCTGGAGCTGGTGCTGCCGGCTCTCTGGTCCTCAGCGCGTCGACGACAGTCGCTCGGAACTGCGTGGCCTGCTGGCTCTGGGCCTCCCTGAACTGTGCAGCCTGGTGGTTCTGGGCCTCCATGAACTGCTGAAACATCGCCATCACCTGGGAGCCGTCGAACATCATCGTCGGTGGCAGTGATGGGAAGATAGGAGGCGCTGTCGGAAGCTGATCTGCCGAAGCGTCGAGTGCGGGCTGCTCCGTGCTGCCTGCAACTCCTGAACCTCCAGGCTGATCTGCAGTCTTCCTCGTAGTGACCATCTGCATAAAAAGAAAACTTCATTGAACGACAAACCCTAAAACCTAACAAACAATGTTTTTATAATAATAAAGCACCTGAAGAACATGAATAACCTGATATACCCTTAATTCCCGATTTTCCTATGCTGTGATCAAGTTTCCTTAGTGTAATCAAGTCCCCCAATAGTACGCTAAGTCCTAGGTACCATTAGGATGGACCTGCATGGGCCACCACTAAAAACATGTCACGACCCGCTCCCGAATAATCGGACACGAGTCGGACACGCCCAGCCTTCATTGTTAGATACAATGAAGTAAGCTGTACCAAGCTAGGGAAACTAACCAGATAAACATGAAAGTATAGAATCACAGCAACTATATAATGTGTCCCAACCAGAAAAGAGATACAATATCTGAATTTATTACGATTCAACTATAAAAGTCTGCTAGTCTCAATACATGGAAAGTAAATGGAAAGTACTAATGAAGCACTAGGCTTCTGCAGCCTCTAGGTCAGAAGCAGCTCCAGCTGGCTCAGTAGGGAATGTAATGTCCTGTCCATAGTATGTGTCACACAAAGCCTCCATCTCACCTATCATAACATATCCAGTCAGGAGCGGAGCAAAGTACAGTTCTAGGTAATGAACAATAACATAATGATATGGAAAGTAAATGCTGGAAGAACAGGATAAGAACATGTATGTAAAGAACATGAAGATCATGAAATACTGCTATAAAGATACATGAAGATCATGACCATGTAAGATACAGGGAAGATCATGTCTATAGCTAAAATAAAGATCAGGATCATCATAAGAACTAATGTAAGAGCAAAATCCTGAACATGTGTTATAAATTTGAAATACTTCTATGATATGTGACCGGCTTGGGTAAGACCATGAAAGAGCATGAAAAGATCCTGAAAGATCATGTAGGTACGGCTTAGGACCCGCGTGCACTGTGCGAGGCCTAAGCTAAAGATCATGAATAAGTATCCGGGTTTGGTCACATATCTAGAGTATTTCCCCACCCCAAGATACAAGTAAGATCATGAAAGAACAAGACAGGTAAGATCATGAACGTGTCGCAGTGTGTCAGCAATAAAGAACAAGAAAATGCACTGATCAAAACCATAGAATGTACTTGCCTTGCTCCAGGAAAGTACGAGTAGGTAAAAGAGCTGGATGATCTCCTGTAATGATAATAATGGGTACAAGTTGATTAATACACAGCTAATTTCTAATTGGCTATAAAAAGGTTCTAATCAAGAAATACATGTTCTAGTCTCTACTTAAACCACCCTATAACTCAGTCTCCATAACCTATACCATGATCTAGTTACTCTATGAAATTCAAGTAATAAGATTATGCTTAAGCTAATAACTAGTCTATCATTAATAAATGAACTCTTCATGTACTCTACAACCATCATTAAAGTATAAGCCAAGTCATCACTTCACAATTTGACTTATCATGGAAACATTTGTTATGTAAAGCTAACTGATTCTATGGAGTGACTAAAACAAGTACTACACAGGTAAGGTAAAAGGTTTGGTTAAGCAACTTAAAGAGGACTACAATCTATGGGTAAGCAGCTGTAAACCAACCTTTCTATGATTCACTACAGGATAAATGATAAGTCCAAACCAACATACCAATTATGTCCTGCTCTCACAGCCCTTTAGACAGAATTCTCTGTCCCAAAACATCAATTGGACTCAACCAAAAACTATACAACTGTTCCAGTTTCTTGCCCTTTTCACTCAGTCTTACAACTTGCATTTCTCCAGGACATACACATACACAGAGGTGGTATAAAACAGTCCAATGTATAAGAGTCCTAGGTTCAATTTTGCAGCTTCTAACATCAGTGATGGATACAGCACCTTGTATTACTGGTATTGCAAAAATAGCCTAACTATCCTTGCTAAGTTAAGCATACACAGATATGTCTTGCAAGAGGTCCTGATGTCCATTGGTTGATTGCAAAATCAGTACTCAAGTTATATCAAGGGTGACACAGGTTTTAGTTTAAGAGCAAGGAAAAACAGAGCTATCAAGTCAACAGGACATATGAACCTATCAATCCTGATCCTTCTCATCTCAGATTTAGCCAAAAACTCGATCAGTTATCAGAAAATATAAAATGGGAACAACCAGTCCTAAACTAATGTTTCAGGTAAATTCCTGAAACTCAAATCCTCAATTTCAGATAACCTGAGATTCTCAGGTTCTAATACCCTAAAATACTATAACCCAGGAATGCCAAAACAGGTTCATAAAAAGTCTAAGTAGGAAAATCACCACAGTATTCAACATTTGATTTCTTCAACAAACCAAAACAGTGAACTAAATGCTCTATCCAAGGTTCAAACTAATTAAATGCTTCACATGGCTGATACCGTCAATCCCAACATGAGACAATGAGATATTAGTCTTGAATCCTAGCAGATGTTAGTCTCAAAAACTGCTACTCTCAGGCATAATATCCAAAGTATTAAAACTCACATCAGCCCTAATAACTATAGCACAACCATTTACTAGGACTGATATGGCTTTAACACTACTCCCACACTCGGCCAAGTCAGGTGAGTACCAATCCTAGTAGAACTGATACAATCAGTCTAAGTAGAACTGATGCATGTCAGTCATTACAGGATTTCATGCATCAGTCCTCATTAGAACACATACCTGTCTCAGAACAGGGCCTATGATACACTAGCTAAACTTGAGACCAAAATATGATTTATTCATCCAAAACAGAGAACAGGTATTGAAATACTGCTACACTCACTAATCTCAAATAACACTCGAAATGATACCACATTCTCCCTTTAGTTTAGAGTCACTGATACTTAAATTCCTAACACAATTTGAAGCTTGCTCTTGTATTGGAAAAAAAATCATAACCGATCCTACTAATGACAAGTTAACCAAAAATCCTAAAACCAAGCACAACTGTCTTTATAATTAAAACTGGTTCAAGAAATACCTGAATAATGATCCACCACACTGATCTCCAATTGTTGTTATGATTCCCACGTTCTTACTGACCTAGATCTGATCAATCGAAGGAACAATAAATCATGGTTCATAACATCAATTGCTGGTCAATGTTTTAACACATATTGATCCAGGAATTCAAGAACATCATCAAGAAACTATAGATTTAAACATATGGGTTTAGCCTTACCCAGATCTTAGGTTCACCAAATCGATCAAGAACAAGTCGAATCAACAGCCAGCTCCTAGATCCGATCTACAACTCGTCGTAAGAAGTTTGGATCAAAATCAAAAGAAAACACAATTTCGAGATCTGACTGGTTTTGGTAGTTCTCACCTAACCAATTGATCGAGCAGTCAGCCTATAGCAAATTAGCCAAGAACAGCATCCTTCGAGAGGAATCTCAATGGAAAAATTGATCAATTGGATCTAAGAAAATTACAGGGATTAGGAGAATGCCAAAACAACAATTAGATCTGTTCTTGAGATCGAGTGCTTACTGATCGCCTACTCGAAGTATCCAATGTCGAGTGCTAGATCACCGTCCACCTCGCCGATGGTGTCTTCGTCGCCATCATCCTCCTTGTCTCCGCCATGCCTTCACTTGATTGATAATGGAAGAATTAGGTTTCGATCTTGAGGAGCTGGTGAAGAGAATGGGTGAGAGGAGTAGTATATAAAGGAATCGGCTGTTGGTAAAAGACGCCAAAATGAATTCTCCTGAGAGAATTGGTTGATTTCAAATCAAGGAGAATAGTTAGTTGTAGAAGCTAAAGTAACCTTCATTCCTGATGATCATTCAGGACAAGGAAATGGGCCGGGTCTGAACCTATGGGTTGGGCTTTTCAGTATAAGCCCAATCCGAAATAGAATTGAGCCCAAGACTTAAAAGATAGCCCTAAATGTAAATTCACATATTATTAAACATAATAACTCCAAATTATTATTAATTAATAAAATATCAAATAAAAAATTTCACTATTTAGATAGGTGGAGTTACATTTAGCAACGTCATTATATGTCGGAGAACGTCGGTAAACGTCGGTGCACGTCGGTAATCATCCCAGGAATTCCCAGGATTTACCGACGTTTAGCGACTTTGAACATGTCACTAAACCATCGACGACTCGACGGTAATTCGTCGGTAAAGTTACCGACGCGTAGCGACACGAAGTAATACGTCGCTAAGCGACCGACGACACGACGGTAGACGTCGGCAATAGACCGACGTATAAATACGTCGGCAAACGTCGGTAATTGCGATGTTTGGCGACGTTTAGAAGATCAACGACTTACATTTCCGCGACCAGCCCAAAACGTCAATAATTTCGTCGCTAAATATTTTTAGCGACGAAAAATGTCGTTTTAGCGACGTCTTTAGGCGTCGCTAAAACGACTTATTCTGGTAGTGACCTACTTCTAATCCTATCTCTAATCAATGGAGTCAAACATAGTCAATGGTTAATCACTAGTCAATTTTCTCAACATCCTAGTACTTGGTCATCAGCTGGTCAACTTCTTAGGATTTTACCTATGCTAGCTACCTAAGTGTTGGCAACTAGGATTTAGCAAAAAGAGAAACTCTATAATAGGTTAGCTCTTAACTTCCCAATCCTATCAAGTCACCTATAACTAAATACCTACAAGCTAAGCACACCCATCCCAAATACCACATATATATATGCTCAAGAACGACAACCCATCACATATATCCTAAGTATATCATATATATATATATATATATATAACTGATCAACCAAGGGTTAAAGTAGAATAAACTTATAAGGGACTGAAACAAATGCTCAGAAATTAGGCTAAGGATGAATGGCCTGAATCATCAATATAGGCAAAAGGGAATGATGCTAAGGAGACTGAAATTTTGAGCTAAAGGACAAGACATTTGGGTCCACTTGTATAGTCAAAGTGAAAGAAAACCTACATAGTGACTGAAACATGCCTCTAGATCAACCTGGCCTCTCCTCTATATCTGGCTGAACTAACTACATGCAGGACAGTGGTCTGAAGAAGTGAACCAGACTGGTGTACAGGGAATGCAATAGGCAGTATACTGCAATTGAGTGCAGGCTACGTACCAATCAAAATATATTACATATATATACAAACTATATATATATATATATATTAACCCTCATCACCTCAACTCTACTCAAGGTCTAATAACACACACTCCCTACCACATGCCTATCACTCCAATGAAGGGGTCAGATACTGTAAGGTGTACTGGGACAGAACAGTGAACTGTCCCAAGGGGTGAGTTCAGACCTCTAGTATGCATGATACTAACTCTCCAGATATGCAGAATATGGTAAGGGGTTGATGGTTATATTGGTGAGTCAATAATTGGGGTCTGAACTATGGTCCAGTGAAACCTATGATGCAACCTTATATGTAATGAATTTTGAGTGCAGTGAACAACTTGTACAAGTCTGAACCAAGGAAACAGGGTATCTAGTGAAGGCACACTGTCTATAAAGGTTGATCAAACATGACTGAACTCAACACAAAGAGAACTTAACTAAAATAGAAACTGGACCAATATAGGCTAACAACATGTCAATAATCCTATACAACCATGACCTATAGATACCAACCAAACCCATATCCCATATGCTAATACCATCTGTAATCTATATGTATATAGACCTCTCAGTTCTCAGGTGAAACTACCACTATATTCAAGGACAGGCTCTGGTCATGGGTGTCTCACTGGAAAAAGGTAAGGAAAGTAATAACAATCATCAAGGCTGTAAGGCATACTAACATCCTATATGTAAACTGGTTAGTATTATAAATAACAGGGAAATCATCTAGCAGGGGTTACTATTCTAATACCAAAGCTAACTATCATCTCTAGGGTACAGGCACTCTACAAGTCATCATATCATTACACTATGAAAGAACTACATATGAATAAGCTCTACAAAACTAAATATCCCTACTCTTAAGTTACTGATGATGGAATACAATTCTTTTAACAACAGAAGGGTATGATAATCATATGCGTCTGTCCAAAATCATGTTGTTCAGAGTCTTCGTCATGCTAGTGAGCAAGGCTACGATAATCACAGAGTCCTCGACTAAGGTACATACCTCTAGGTTCATGGTATTTAAAATTTTTGCATTGCCGCATGCGACGGCAAAAACCTTAAATTCCCACACCCGAGAAATACGTCCAAAATCTGACTATATGTCCTCACTATGCCAGCTAACACGACTATCGAAGATTCTAGATCCCATAACTAAGGTGACCTAGCCTATATGATTTTCTCAGAAGAAAAACAAACATAACAAAAGAGCAATATGACAAAATTAATCAATCAATAAGGAACAGATGGAATCGAATTTCAAGGTAGTTATAAAAGACAATTGTGGAAATGGAATCGAGAAGAACGAAACTTGCAGCAAGATCTCCAATGGTCTGTGCATCATCGACTGTCCTGACGATAGCTCGCCCCTGCTGGTTTCCCCTGGTCTGTTGCTGATGCTGCATGAACCGCTGCTGCTGAGAGAAATCGGGAATGACGGAAGAAAGTCTCTGTACAGACAGAGGTGCACCTCTAATGTAGCAGAAACGCCAACCTGAGTCGGCACAACAGGAGCTGCGGTCTCGAGGCCCTGATAAACAGGACGAGAGGTGGCCAGCCTCTCGATAGTATCCTCCGAACCGGAGCGATGAGATCATGTCTCCATAACCATCATAAAGACGGATCAAAACAAGAAGCAATTACTGGGAATGAAGCAAAATTTCAAAGGAGGACAGTTTATATTCAAGGGAAGACAATAAACAGCAAACTTAGATAAAATGAATCTGATTAAGAGTTTTTTCTAATGTGATTGAGTACCTTCAAAAATATCCTAATCCTACTGCAGGCTGTAGTGATACTCTAGTTCGAATACTACTACATAAACTCGACCTGCATGGGCCACCACTAAAAACGTGTTACGACCCGCACCCTAGAGTAAGGGCACGAGACGTGGGTACGTCCAGCCTACGCCGCAGTGTCGGCGGTAGAACGCTGTCCTAGGTCTCATGCATCTAACAGTATAAGGCTAAACAGTTTATACTCTCCGAACGGGGGTGACATAGCAATATACAGTCTCAATCACATCTAAGACAGAAAGATAAGATAGAAAGATAGATAGATACTGCTGAAATGAAAGGAATCCACATAAGTACAAACAGAGAGTCTAAGTGTCTAAGATATCACAAATCCACAATCCCAAGTATCAAATATACAGTCATCCAGAATATAATATAAAAGAAGACATCCTAGTCTAGAGGAGTGTCGTCCACAGCTATAGGGTCCGGCTGCTGGTCCAAGTCACAGCTGTCATCAAGGGTAGTCCCATAATAGGTAGGGCAGCACGCCTCATCCTCATCCTCTGTAATATTTCAACAGGTCCAGTCAGGACAGGAGCGAGCACAGTACATCTCACACAGTTCATATAATGACAGGAATAAAATACAGGCAATAGAGTAAAATACATGAAACGCTGAAGAGTAAACATGAGTAATAAGAAAGACTGTAATGAAATATCTACTATAAGTAAAGAGCTACAGTGAACTAGTGATTTAGAGTACAAGCTAGACATGTGAACGGCTTGATAATAAACATGAGAGGTCGTACATGGCTACACTATTTTAGAAATTGTCCACATGACTATTTATACTCCCCCGTACCCCAATCAATACACAAGGATCTAGACAAGTTATGTTATTACATGATATTCACATGGGGGCCCATATAAGGGCGCACGTGAATATAAACATGGGGGCTTCGTGTTCATGATAGTACATGAATCATGAGAGTGCACATGTAAGGTGAAAGCACAAGAGTACATGATGAAAGTGAAACGCACATGACATGATGTATCTGATGCTCCCGAGGGGGATAACATCGTATGAAAAGATCCATATAGTACTAATCCGTGTTTCCATCGTGTCAGCATCAAGTAGGATAATCTAGAGCGAGAAAATACTCCTAGCAAGTATGAAACGGTCAGAGAATGTACTCGCTTGATACCCTGGATGTCCAAAAAAAATACTGCCTGAGGAGTGGTGTCTGGCTCCTAATCAGAACAGCACAAGTCACAACATGTCTAAAATGATAATAAGATGCAATTCAATACATTCTATATGAATCTAGGTCAATCTAGACCAAAGTCAACTCTTGGTCAACTCTGGTCAACCCTAGAAGTCAAGTTAGGTCAACTAGGTCAAACTAGTCTAAGTCCAACTAGACTAGGTCTAACAACCATTCTAAACTCTAACAAACCATTTTAAGCTCTAACAAACCATTCTAAGCTCTCCCATCAACCACAATCATTATAAGTTATCAACATATTGAAATTCCTATACACCCTACACTACCATTCACATATATATATATATATATATATATATATATATATATATATATATATATATATATATACAATAGGATATGCATATCACATTACTCATTGAACTTTCATACATCCTATACTACCATTCATTCATTCACATTAGGATATGCATATCACATTACTCATTGAACTTCCATACATCCTATACTACCATTCATTCATTCACATTAGGTTAGACACTTAATATATAGCTATAGGCATACACATATATATACAACTTGTATAGAGAATTTTAGGGAGGGAAAAGAGGGTGTTACAATGTGTATAGGCTAACTGTGAGAGGAAAATGTGTGTGTGAATTTAGATAGGTGTGTGTGTGTTCACTGAATTGTGTGTGACAGGAATGTGGGGGTGTCCTCTGTGTGTGCTGAAACCCAGGAAATAGATGACTGTGTTCAGGTTTAGAGAACCAGTTCAATGTGTGTTAGTGTTCATGTATGTGTGTGTGTAGACTGAAACATGTGTGTGTATGAGTGTGGCTGTTACAGGAATATATGTGTTAAAGTGTTCTTAATTGACAGGAAACATAAACAGGTGTATTTGTTACAATGTGTGTGTGCATGCTCACAGAAATCCCAAAGACAGGAACATATGGTGTTGACAGGAAACATGGAATGTGTGTGAATGAAAGCATTAGCCAACAGTGAAAGGAATATGTATATATGCTTTACATATGTGTAAGTGAGAGTGAATAACATAATATAGGAATTAGCATTAGTTAAGGAAGGAAACCAATTCACTGTTGTTCGATTTCCAGTGTGTGTAAGAACATATTCAAGAGTGTCTCAGGAATGTGGGTGTGTGTGTAAGGAGTAGGGAAAATTGTGGAATCAGAAATGTGTGTGATATCCTGGAAACAGGAAGTAGTAACATAAAATCAGTGCAGTGTACATGGTGTAACCTCTGTTCAGTGTTCTCAGGAATGCCAGGATTCTCAGGATTTGAATCACTTAACAGTTTAAACAATTGCAACCCAAACTCAATGTCAATTATCAATTCATGCCATAAGCCTAGTCTAATGTAATCGAACTAATCATAAACTAGATAACATGTAGGATTAAATGGACAACTGATAACATTAGTCAATCCTAGATTAAAATAGGAATTTGAAGTTTTAGGAAAACAGAATACAAGTGGTGTCAGCCACATTTCGAATCCCAACTCATATCAATATTCTATTTCTCATGATCAAAGACCTATCCTAGTATGTAAAATTAACTAACAGAGATTAGTGAATATGTTTAGGATATAAATTAGCAATTTAATCATAACTAAACACATAATATAAATCATTTAATTAACAGGAATGAAGAACAGTGTACTCTCACTGATACTTTGAGTATCAGTCGATTGGGCATTTCCAAATCCACATTCAAATTAACAATTCAAGATGAAACCTGTAGTGCCCCGTCCCGCTCAGTCAATCGGAGGAATCGAAACGCCGACGGCGTTCGGCCTTAGCCTTGCAACGGCTGCTGGAAGACATCGCTCGGTCAAGGCGACCGCTCGCTCAGGTGGGATAGTTTCGGTGAACTTGCCTCATCTTTGCCTTCACATAATAATACGCATGTTTTCAACTTGCACAAGTAGGCGTAATAATAAAAGAGATGAATCCACATAGCTAAAGGGAATGATCCCGACGGGTCGAAATGAGTTAGAACATGGAAAAAGGTCCAATGGTCGGCTTAGAGTTGGTACACGGCGTGCTTTGAAAATGACACTCGGTCCTTCGTCCCGTGGCTTGGGAGAAGGAATGCTGGTCTTCGGTGCAAAAGCTAAGAGTTAGCCTAAGTCATAGGCGTCGCCCACATAAACGCTTGATAAAGCGTGCACGGTTCCATTGTGCAAGGCTTGGCATAGCCTTTGCTCGTCCCTTGGGTTAAGTCGTAGGCTTGAGTAAGTTAGGCAAAGTTATGCCAGTCGACCTAAGTCATTTCAGGTGCTGTCCCGCTCATTCTGCGATTGTCAAGTTAAGTAGTCCCTCGATCTCAAGGCCCGTCGACTTGGGCAGGAGTATCACGTAGAGCACGATTGGCTTAAGGCACGATGCACGGGCTTAGTGTCTAAGGCAAGGACTATGATTCAAGGTGAGTTTTAAGAAAGGGATATCAAATAGGCATTTATGAGTTGAACCAAATAATAAGGTAATAAGAAAGGAAATGCTCGCGACCGTGGGTCGTCGAGGGATCTCAAGGAAAGAATGCTCGCGACCGTGGGTCGTCGAGGGGTCTCAAGGATAGAAGTTTGGTTTTGGTAGAGGAATGACTGTGTGAGACGTCAGTTTGTGTCGAGTCTTGCATGGTCATTTGACAACTTGTCGACAAGGGCGATGAACCCTCGAGCGGTAACCCCTGGGCCATGGGGGCCGACTCGGCCTAGGAGGGAACAGGGTATAGTCGTGCGTAAGGTTTTGGCACAGGTTAAGCGGGGACTTGCGACGGGGCTAGCTACCTTGCGGCGAAAGGATCCCGATTAACAAAACTATACGTCAAGGTATAGCTTGTGATGCTAGTGGCCAAGTTCATATAGATGTCGGCAAATAGCAGCTAACCGCGTGTATGCCTTTGGATTGAGTTGAGTTGAAGGTGTGTACAGTTAGAACACAAAGTTTGGGCCTAAGATTGGATTTCAACATAGGCGTCGTGCTTCGGCACGAGAGGTGGCGTCAAGTCTTGAGTTGTCGGCATATAAGTTCCTAAAGTTGGTTGAGTTGTTTGAGTTAAGTCGGGAAACCGTCGCAAGGCAAAGTGGGTCGACTTAAGTTCAGAAGTCTTGATTGGGTCAGTTGGTGGTCAAAGTAGCAAGGGCCGCTAGGCAGCAAGGGCCGCGAGGCGGTGATATGGTTAAGTCTTACTTAATTGCGAGGCACAGCCTCAGCAAGGGTTTGAAGCACGGTCACACAGGAATGGGATCTTATCGCGTAGTTGCGTCTCTGATTTAAGCCGTAAGGCAAATACGACTCGATAGGTTAATGTTGTTGGCACGAGAAGGGTCTTGAGGCAAGGTATGGGTTAACGTCGTAATGTTACAAGCACGGGATGGTCTAATGACACAAGGTAGGCAAGGCGTCGGTCATAAAACTGATCCTAAGGCAAGACTAGAAAGACAATTGATAAGAAGGGACTATGTTGCACAAAGTAAAATAACGTGCAGGTTTTGTATGGGTGGGCGAGGAGCTCATTCCACCAGTACAGTTGAGTACTGACACCCACATAGTTTACATGTACAGGCACAGGTAGAAGCTCGTGGCGCGGAGCTCGCTTGGATGCATCGAGGCACGGAGTTCCTTGGCGATTCGAAGCTTGCGGCCGCATGGAGTAAAAGACTTATACAGGACATAATGTATGGACATCGCCTTCCGAAGCTTCCGCAGGATCAATACTTGTAATTGAGAGATGAGAGAGAGCTGAGTGAACTTGTAATGTGAGATGAGTGAGCTTGAGAGACTTGTAATTTGGCCTTGCGCCCATAAATGTAACCTTGTATTCAATATCAATAAAGAGTTTCTTCTGAATGACTTGTGTTCATGTGTTTGCTTCAAATTCCGCTGCTATTATTCAATATCTCTGCTCGGGACTTCTGTGCGACGACCCCGTCGCAGCCGCTGAAATCGGCCGTTATGGAACCCGCCTTGCACGAGCGCAATCTAGGCTCGTGCGGCATCACGCCTTAGCGAGGACGATCGCTCCTACGGGAGCGGGGCGTGACATAATGGTATCAGAGCACGGCTTTACGTTCTTGGACTATCGATTGAATTCTTTAACTCGTTGTTCCGTAAACTCTGATTGTGCTTCCGCAAGTTGATATCGTTGGTGCGCTCTCTCTCAAATGTCCCACGGGATGTCCATACAATAAGTCTATCTATTTTGCAAAACGTAGGTGAACAGTTTTCAACAAAACAAAAAGGATGGTTCGCGTAAGCACGGTTGGCTAAGTCGGGCTGGGCATATACACCAAAGTCGCGTCGACCTTAGAAAAGTCGAGTGCGAGATTTGTAATGTTGTGAGCATGAAACGGGTTGAGCTTAATTGAGTAAATGGGATGACTGTCGATAGGGGTGCTATCGAGCGACGGTATCGTCGATGCGATATAGGTGAGCGTGCTTGGAAATAGAGGAATAGGTCGAACGAGATTCAAGGAAGTCGATTTTGATTCGAACGGATATATTAAGGATTTGTTGAATGACTTCATCTCTGAGTGGTGTATGCGATAGCCTCAGGGATGTCGATCGATCGAGGATTCGAGGGTGTCGATGAGTCTATCAGCAAGCGTCGCATTGTGCAAAGCCATAGATTGAGTATCAATGAATAAGTCTTAGTCTTGAAGTTTGATGAGTGGATTCGAACAACCTAGAATTGATGCGCACGGAACGTGCACGGGATTGAGGATTACGCAAGTATGAAACGCGAAAATGATTGAGTAGGTGAAATCGAATCGAGGAAAAAGTTAAGGTGTAGCGAATGGATAACTTGATCGAGGAAATCGAAACGGATCGTATACGAAAAGTTAAGCACGACGGAAAGATAGTGTGCATGAAAGTTTTGATTTTGAAGTTACGTGAATGACTCTAAGGATTGGATTGAATGTTGCTCGATGATTGAGCTAGCAAAGGATTGATGCGAATTGAGGAAATACGTTGGTCGGTGACTTAAGATAGACGGATGAACAATACGCAAATTTGGGTTTGAGAAATTTGATGTTGCGAATGATTTGAGGGATAATGATCGAACTTGAATTTGAATGACAAGGAGACTATCCAGTCGGACGATAGCATCGTTCGCACGACTCGGAACTTGTTACAAAGGAAGATCGTCAGGTTACGCATATCATTGATGGTATTGAGGCGTATCAAAGATCGATATGCGATAACTCGGGGGTACTCTGACTCGGCGAATGACGATCGTGCGAGTGTTATTGTTCGGTTGGATGCGATACTTAGGATTTTGATCGAGATGGATGTTGGATAAAAATGATTGTGTCTTGATGGTTACGCAGATAGCCACAACGTCGACGATCTTGTCTTGCACGAGCGCAACTCTAGCCTCGCACATGCGTTGCGTCGGATTTGGGGCGATCGTTCCGCGTGAACGTTGACATGGTGATTCATGTCGCGGGAACGATCGAACCCAGAAAATTAGGACGCGACAACTTTGATTGTCTCAACTTGTTGGCTTGATGCGAAGGTGAACTCGAGGATTTGTTGGACTTGCGATTGATGAATAAATGAAACTTGAGGATTGAATAGGTCCAATCCACGCATCGAGAATGAATTAGTCTAGACACAAAACAAGAGTTACGTCCCGATGAGGATGACTATCCCGCGGGAGCGTGCATGGTGATTCATGCCCACCGTGGATAATCTGAATCGCGTGAGATCGGGGCGCAACGTATTGTTAAGCTAGACGACCTCGTGATCGATTGCGTGAATTGGGATAAATGATTTAGGGAGTACGGAATGTGAATTATGGTTTAGAAATGAATCGTGGCATAGCGTGCTTGACTTGGAAGGATTAATAGGTGGATTACGTCGAACGTGTTCGAAGGGATAGACTATGCAAAATGGCTTGAGGAACGAGCGATATTGATATGTCGTGGAATTGGTCGAACGTGAATTATTATAGGATGGCTTTGCTGAATGACTCGGACCCCGTGCGACAAATGTTGGGATGTGCGTAGGCAATCTATGCTCGATGTTTAGAAATCAGAGTGATGCGAGCTTGGGTAGAAAACCCCGTACTATCAACTTGGTCTGACCTTAGGATGGGGTCAGTGTTGATATCGTTGTTTGGGAACTATGATTCCAATACTGACGGAAAGACATAGCCTAGTAGTTAGGCAGACGTTCCGGTGCGGAGCGATAGGAATGGTGAAGGCACCACTCATGAGGCTCGGTTGACATGCATGTATATCAAGGACGCTTGAATGCGTGCACGATCCGACTCGAGTGGTGATGGCGGGAATCGCTATCACGAGGCTTGGTTGAAATACATGTATTTTGGGGACGCCTAAGATATGTGCACGATCCATACTAAGTGATACGTTGAATTCAAATGAGATTTGAGGAACGAGGAAGTGTCGAGGATTTTATGATCGTAAGTTTGAAGAAAGGATTGAGGGTAGCACGAGCGTGGCTCGGATTTGAGTAAGGCATAAGAGAATTGTGTGCGAGAGTTCTTGAATGTTGAGTAAAGTGATAAGTCGATAAGTGTACTCAGTTAGTTTCGAGGACGAAACTTTTTCTGAGTGGTGTATGATGTAGTGCCCCGTCCCGCTCAGTCAATCGGAGGAATCGAAACGCCGACGGCGTTCGGCCTTAGCCTTGCAACGGCTGCTGGAAGACATCGCTCGGTCAAGGCGACCGCTCGCTCAGGTGGGGTAGTTTCGGTGAACTTGCCTCATCTTTGCCTTCACATAATAACACACATATTTTCAACTTGCACAAGTAGGCGTAATAATAAAAGAGATGAATCCACATAGCTAAAGGGAATGATCCCGACGGGTCGAAATGAGTTAGAACATAGAAAAAGGTCCAACGGTCGGCTTAGAGTTGGTACACGACGTGCTTTAAAAATGACACTCGGTCCTTCGTCCCGTGGCTTGGGAGAAGAAATGCTAGTCTTCGGTGCAAAAGCTAAGAGTTAGCCTAAGTCATAGGCGTCGCCCACATAAACGCTTGATAAAGCGTGTACGGTTCCATTGTGCAAGGCTTGGCATAGCCTTTGCTCGTCCCTCGGGTTAAGTCGTAGGCTTGAGTAAGTTAGACAAAGTTATACCGGTCGACCTAAGTCATTTCAGGTGCTGTCCCGCTCATTCTGCGGTTGTCAAGTTAAGTAGTCCCTCGATCTCAAGGCCCGTCGACTTGGGCAGGAGTATCACGTAGAGCACGATTGGCTTAAGGCACGATGCACGGGCTTAGTGTCTAAGGCAAGGACTATGATTCAAGGTGAGTTTTAAGAAAGGGATATCAAATAGGCATTTATGAGTTGAACCAAATAATAAGGTAATAAGGAAGGAAATGCTCGCGACCGTGGGTCGTCGAGGGGTCTCAAGGAAAGAATGCTCGCGACCGTGGATCGTCGAGGGGTCTCAATGATAGAAGTTTGGTTTTGGTGGAGGAATGACTGTGTGAGACGTCAGTTTGTGTCAAGTCTTGCATGGTCATTTGACAACTTGTCGACAAGGGCGATGAACCCTCGAGCGATAACCCCTGGGCCATGGGGGCCGACTCGACCTAGGAGGAAACATGGTATAGTCGTGTGTAAGGTTTTGGCACAGGTTAAGCGGGGACTTGCGACGGGGCTAGCTACCTTGCGGCGAAAGGATCCCGATTAACAAAACTATACGTCAAGGTATAGCTTGTGATGCTAGTGGCCAAGTTCATATAGATGTCGGCAAATAGCGGCTAACCGCGTGTATGCCTTTGGATTGAGTTGAGTTGAAGGTGTGTACAGTTAGAACACAAAGTTTGGGCCTAAGATTGGATTTCAACATAGGCGTCGTGCTTCGGCACGAGAGGTGGCGTCAAGTCTTGAGTTGTCGGCATATAAGTTCCTAAAGTTGGTTGAGTTGTTTGAGTTAAGTCGAAAAACCGCCGCAAGGCAAAGTGGGTCGACTTAAGTTCAGAAGTCTTGATTGGGTCAGTTGGTGGTCAAAGTAGCAAGGGCCGCTAGGCAGCAAGGGCCGCGAGGCGGTGATATGGTTAAGTCTTACTTAATTGCGAGGCACAGCCTCAGCAAGGGTTTGAAGCACGGTCACACAGGAATGGGATCTTATCGCGTAGTTGCGTCTCTGATTAAGCCGTAAGGCAAACACGACTCGATAGGTTAACGTTGTTGGCACGAGAAGGGTCTTGAGGCAAGGTATGGGTTAACGTCGTAATGTTGCAAGCACGAGATGGTCTAATGACACAAGGTAGGCAAGGCGTCGGTCATAAAACTGATCCTAAGGCAAGACTAGAAAGACAATTGATAAGAAGGGACTATGTTGCACAAAGTAAAATAACGTGCGGGTTTTGTATGGGTGGACGAGGAGCTCATTCCACCAGTACAGTTGAGTACTGACACCCACATAGTTTACATGTGCAGGCACAGGTAGAAGCTTGTGGCGCGGAGCTCGCTTGGATGCGTCGAGGCACGGAGTTCCTTGGCGATTCGAAGCTTGCGGCCGCATGGAGTAAAAGACTTATACAGGACATAATGTATGGACATCGCCTTCCGAAGCTTCCGCAGGATCAAGACTTGTAATTGAGAGATGAGAGAGAGCTGAGTGAACTTGTAATGTGAGATGAGTGAGCTTGAGAGACTTGTAATTTGGCCTTGCGCCCATAAATGTAACCTTGTATTCAATATCAATAAAAAGTTTCTTCTGAATGACTTGTGTTCATGTGTTTGCTTCAAATTCTGCTGCTATTATTCAATGTCTCTGCTCGGGACTTCTGTGCAACGACCCCGTCGCAGCCGCTGAAATCGACCGTTATGGAACCCGCCTTGCACGAGCGCAATCTAGGATCGTGCGGCATCACGCCTTAGCGAGGACGATCGCTCCTATGGGAGCGGGGCGTGACAAAACCTAGGTAGGTAATTAATGGTAGATATTAGTATGTGTCATACTAACAAAATGGTGTCCAAAATCAGGACACAACGTGTCCAAAACAGACTCACCACTCACGCACGAGACTGGCACGAATCGTGTGACCAGTGCACGTGTCCAAACACACTCGACACGCATCCGTTGGACACGAAACTTTGGGGATGTCACGACAGTCATTGCCCCTCACTTCGTGTCCAAGCACACGTGTCCACGTGCCCTGTGTACTGAGCACGAGCACACTGGTAGCAGGGGACGCAGCACGCTGCGCGCGCACGCGTGTGCACGAGTGCAACACGACACAAAATCAACACGAGACACGCTCAGACACCTAGATACTCTTAGGCGACACTAAAACACTATTTTCTATTCAAACACAATTCAAAATCTCGATCGAAATGCTCACTGTGGCATTTCGTCGAACACCTGCGTTCACCCACTGATACGTGTCCGATATGGACACGTACATGACACAAAATGGTGCAAATCCTATTCCTACAGTACAAGGACACCTAGGGCTTGGTGTTTATGCAAAGAAACCCTAATTTCATTGGAGGAATAGAGTTTTACCTAGGTGTGCTCTTCACAACAAAAAGCCTTCAAAGAGGAGCTCTCCACTAGCTAGCAAAAGTCCCCAAATTGTGTCAAACCTGAGATTTGACTCCACCAACAGTAGGAGAACAACATTTAGAATACTATGGAAGAAATCTCAATACAAATAGATCATTAATGAATAAACTATGAAGAAATTTCAAAGGAAACAAACATTGTTCTTAGAATGATGGAAAGAGTGAAAAGAGGCACAAGTTTCAAGAGGGACTTTATAGCCAAGGGGGGGGTTCCTTGGCCGGCCACTAGCTAGGGTTAGGGTTTTAGGGGTGCATCTAAGGGCTAGCAATGCATCAAGTCTAATGAATGGCCTAGAATCTAGGGCTCCTTCCTAGTCAAGTTGCAAACCACTCAACCTAGCTAATCATGACTTAAACCCATTTAACCAATACTAACTAAAACTCAATGTGGCTAACTAGACTAGCTATGACTAATCTAGGTTAGGTCCAATCTAGATTAGGCTAACCTAAACCACATGGCAATCAATTAACTAGTATTTAAATCATAACTAGTTTGAGTTTAGAAATCCAACCAATTACATATTAATCTAATTAAATAAATAAAAAAGAAACTAATAATACTTCTAAACTAATTTGGACTATATTTTTTGAATCTAGCTCAACTCGGACGGTCCACTATCACTTTATTATATAAAACAAGACTTTTCTATGTATTTTCATATAAGGAGGCATGAAAAATTGGATAATCATGCAGTCCTCGATGGTGAATGGAGAAGTCATGCAGAGAAAATGGAGAGGGGTGAAAATATGACATATAATGTTTGTGAATGAACCTGAAAATATCCTTCATGAGGTTCGCGTGCCTCATTTGGATGAAAATCACTTGAATTGGAAGACATTGGAGAAGTTTGATATACAACTAAACTAACCGTAAGACAAAAATGTAAACCGTAAATTACCTAAATTTTTTGGTAAAGTGATACCGAAGATGGTCCAACGGTTAGGGATGGTGATGGCTTTGAACCCATGTCTCAAAAAGTAAAATTATTTTGAGAACTCAATTCAACTTCAAAACAACTTTTCACAACAGAGGAATGAGAAACTGTTGTCAAACGCTGCTTTTTGAAAAGCAGCAATCCTCAACCAGGCCTGCGTTGGATGATTGCTCTTCTTTCTTTCTTTGAGATAACATCAACAAAGCGGGAAGAAGAAAGAAAGCCTACCCACACACCAAAAGAGGAGTCTATAGACAGAAGAGAAGAGTTTGTCTATGGAATCCGCCTGCGCTCTTCCGGTTATACCCTTCTCTCCAAATCTAAAACCCCGGTTCAGCCGGACCCTCCGCACGAAGGCTTCTTCCTCCTCATCCTTCCACCACTCCATCTCCTTCGCCGGAAACTCGCTCCGTCCATCTCCGGTACTTCCGGCGGTGGCTTCACGTGGACTCGCCAGCTTCTCCTGCTCCGCTTCGTTATCCGGCTCCAGCGGCGGCGGAGGAGGCGATGAGTTATTCCCAAGCGGCGGCGGCGGCGGCGGCGGCGGCGGCGGAGGAGGAGGTGGAGAGGCGCTGGGGGACACTACTGGCGTCTCGGGCTCCGGATCGGATAATGTTATTATCCTTAGCGTTGGAGTAAGGAAGCTAATACTACTACCATTTTTTTTTTCTTTTCTTTTCTTTTCGGATTAGTAGGATTTTTTTAGGATGATTCACTCCAGCTAACGAGTTAACAATGTGCACACAACGCTAGTACGGCTGTGCGTGCGGCGAAGCCGTCCTGCTCAACCGCGCACCCCCAATGTGTAAATTAGGGTTAAGGTTAAGGTGGGGACAAAGCTTGTCTTTTTAGACCAACCGTTTGCAAAGTACAGAGCATTCGGTCGCAAAATATAGTTCAGGGTGCTGATTTACACATAACAATGATATGATGCTATTAAGTTGTAAATGGGCAATAGTTAAAGGTAGGGTTATTTAGTTTTAGGGTTTTTGTTTAATATTTGAAATTTGCGTTTATGTCTCCATAATCCATATTGTCCAAAAAAGGGTCTAAAGCATGACGGTTGAGTTGGGCTAACCGTTAGATTTCGTTTAGGTTTTTATAATATTCTAAATTTACGTTTAGTTTTAGGATATCGTATAATATTCAAAGAGGTTAATTGCATTAACTATCCCAATGTTTTGCACTTATTGTACGGACCACCCCTGCTTTGAAACTAATTACACGGACCCCTCCTATAGTTTCTATTTTCTATAGAAACTAATAATACTGACCGCACCTATCTCTATTAATATAAGGGGGCTTCAAAACGGCTCAAGATTGAGCCGTCTAAGCCATGTGTATCTCATCAACCATTTCGTTTAAAAAAAGTTTTAAGTCCAATAATCGTAGTTATTTTTCTCACGTAGTTTAAACTAAAATTAAAACCTAAAATCCTCCTAACTGCATGAATGTGTATAAATACTAAAATATTTTAGAATTTAAATTATATTTAAACTAACTAAATGATATTATCTAACTAAACACATATCCAAAAGTTTAAATATATATTTATAATAAATCCTAACTAATATATTCAAATTATATTTAAAATATTCTAACAATATAAATTTTTATATTTCAATCATTATGTAGATTTTTCCTTTTTTTTAACGTACAACACATGCGAAAGTAACTAGTGGTTAATAAAATTTATAAAGTAGAGGGATGGTCAGTGTAATTATTTTGGGAATATGAGTAGTCCCGGGAATACTCATGAAACATATGAGGGGTCAGTGTAATTAACCATATTCAAAATTTGCTTTTAGGTCGCTATTTTGGACGGTCAGCCCAAATCAACCTTCAAGAAGAAACCCATATCCTCTTCTGGATAATATGGAGATATAAACTCAAATTTTGAATATTATACGAGACCCTGAAACTAAATAATCCTTAAAGGTTTGCAAATTAGCCCACAACAGTTTTGATCATTCAAGCAATGAACCTACCACCTCAACCTAAAGATAGGTTTATCCTATATTGCACGAATACATCCAATGATATAGATACGATAGGAGATACATAAATTTTCAGGTAGGTCTATACGAATATGGGTACAATGGCCAATGGACGCGGACAACATTTTTTTGTGTCCCTGCAACATAGAGTTTCTCATGTTTGTTTCTAATAAAAGCATGAGCACATTACGTAGTCTATGTTTCGAAGAAGTACCGATAAAAGGGGAGGTTTCTATACAAGGTTCAAAGTATACGGATCGGATCAGATCGATTTTGAAGGTGTCCGATCCAATACTCAGACAAAATATCGGTATCGGCAGATACACAATCCAAATTTATTGTATCGGTCTGTATCGGCTTATAAGTATTCGATACAGACCGATATCGATAGATACGGACCACCAATTGAATGATTCCAGACTTAAAAAATTTACGGGGAACATTACAATTAAAAAGCATAAATTAATGTCAAATCCAGCAAAAGAGACATAGAATCAAGAAAAAAGAAAAATCAATAATTGAAAATTACAACAGACTAAGCAATAATTGAGAAAAAATATCTATAAATAAGATGAAAAACCATAAAAAAATTACCTCAACTAGATCTACCTTTTTTATAGCAGATTTGTTTTCAGAGGTAATTACCTCAACTAGATCCAACCCACAGGTCCTTCTCTGCCGTCGACACCGCCTGTGCTTTGCCGTCTGTGCTCGTAGAAGAAACGGTATAGAGGCGAGGAGTTGGGGAGACAGAGAGGGGAGATGGAGGCGGAGAGGAGAGAGAAATTGACACCTATCTCTCCTCTCTGCTATGTTCTTCCTGTGTTGAAGAATGGAGGTATAGAGCAGAGAAATGGCTGATATTCTCTCTCCTCTCGAGTTTTATCAGATTAGAGTTGGGTTTTGGGTCGGTCTCGACCCGACCAGGTAAAAAAAAAAACTGAACAAAAAGAAAAGAAAATCGACCCTTCTTGAATCGAACACTGAACCGAGTAACAAAGAGAGTTATGTCTCATTCTTCTAGCCAAACGACTACTAGATTTTAATGTTATTATTAATATAATATATATCTCACTAACAGAATAATTATATATATCTTTTATATAATTTTTTTATTTTATCTTATATACACACACTATATTTACAATGTATATATAAAACATATAGTTTAACATATTATTGTATAGTCTAACATATTATTATATCTAATTATGTCTTATTATAGTTTATATAGTATTTAATGTTGTATATATATATATATATATATATATATATATATATATATATATATATATATATATATATATATAGTTTTTATGTAAGTAAAAATTTTCAATAGCTAAATATATTATTTAACTGTGTTGACTTGTATGCACAATGAATTTTCACATGCATATATTATTATGTAAAATTTTCTATATACATTATTTTTTATTGTATGTAACGTTTTTTTATATACATTATTTAATATTTCCAACTAGAGTAACTTTAAAATGTTTAACTATATTAATTATTTTTTTACTACTACATATTTAGGATAACATAATGGTTATCTATTGTAAAAAGATATTATTCATGAAATTTAAATGAAGCGATAGGCCAGTGTCCCAATAAATTTTTTTGGCAAAGTGGATTTTTATAGGACTTTTAAATCCAAGCATGTGAATATTGTAGCTAACTTTATTTTGTTACATTATGAAAAAAAATAATTGGTACCATGGGTCGCATTGTAACGATTTGTAACTATGCATAAAACTAAAATTCTGAATATAATTAATTTTTTTACTTTTTTACCAAATTTTAAAAGAAAACATCAGGACAAATATAATTATGGATTTTGCGACTCTTGTCCTGCCACTGGTATTGGTTCTAATCTCTTGAGTATGAAGATCCCGTTTGGTTTACTATAATGTAATCGTAATCGCAATATAATCAAATGAAAAAAATTCATTTTTCTATTCGATTACGTTACGGTTACGGTTACGGTTACGATTACGATTACGATTACGATTACATTACAGTGTACCAAACGAGGTACAAGTGTATATTGTGCGTCCCTCTATGCATCTTAATTCATCAAAATTGAAACCTGTTAACTATAGAACAATGTAATATTTAATTAGTAAGAATAAAATGAGATAATAAGATTGTAAAAACATGTAAATAAAGAAAACTTATATACCGCAGGACCAATCAGTAAGGGTGACTATTGTTTCATTCAATTATTAAGAAAAAACACAAAAAGTACTTAAATAATGCATAAATATATAAACTATTTTTTCTCTAAACTTTTGCTAATTTATTAATAATTATTTAATATTGCCGATACCAAAAAATTCGATACTCCGATCCAATACCGCAGATGCTGCTGATATCGATACTCATACAAAATGTCCGATACCGATACTTTGAACCTTGGTTCTATATCTCTGGGTTGGTTATGGAGCACAAGAAGGCTCACAAGAGAATTCATGAAGTTTATTATCGACTGCAAATATAATATCGATTTTCTTTATTGATGCCAAATTTTAGCCAAGGTAGATATGGCAAGAAGGAGCCGTGACATAAACTTAGATTAGAAGCAGTTATATATTAACTTAGGTTAGCAAATATAATATAGATTTTCTATATTGATGCCAAATTCAAGCTCATGTCACTCTTTGTATTGCCTTATTATCTTATTTTTCTTCTTCTTCTTGATAATGATATATAAAGGTGAGATTGATAGGAAATAGATCGGTGTTCGAAGAGAGGATTGTTGGTGATGGAATATTCCAAGTGGTCATGTAGTAATTCGATCAACTGATAACCTGCCATTGACTGAGTGCATAATGAAAACCACTTAATATAACACTAGATTTTTATAGTATGCACTAGCATGGATTTTAGACAAGTATCAACTTCGATGATGTAACCCAAGGTTCGAAATGTCACTATCGGAATTGATTTTGGATCCTTCCTATTAGTATCGGTATCAACTGTTCGCAATTTGACTCTTATCAGAGTATCGGATTTTTCGTTCCGTAAAGCCAAAAATGATAATAAGTATTTGAAAAGTCTAGAAAAATATATTTGATATTTAGATATAATTTTATATATTATATGTTATTTCTTGTTTATTTAAAATAAGATAATATTCTACTTGCAATAGATACTATTATTTATTTTATCGCCTTTAAATATACTACAACCACATTAAGTTGTTCTAAATGGAATAATATTAATATGGATGAATGTTGCATTTATATTTATACAACTTCGACAAATGATAATAGTTACACTTTTTTGATAAGGAATATTATCGACACACTGTAACATTGTTAATCTTCGGTAGAAATGAATCATTGTGGTGACATTATTTTTCCGTTCTTCTATCATTTCCATTCAATTTTTCTCTATCGAATCTATCAGGAAAGGTCCCCCAACGTTGATATCGGTCAATGTCGGTTGCGATCGGTATCGAATCGGAACATGCCAAAACCAATACGTATCGACTGAATCTTATCATATCATCTGATACTACGAACTATGGAATAACCTAGGAAACTGGCCTTGTCTGCCAAGAGTTTTATATAGGCATCGAATGTGGTTTTCTAAGTAAATAAATAAAAAGTTCAACTAGATATAATTCAAGTAAACATATATACATGGTCAGAGAATTATTGCTCGATACAAATTGGACAACTTGAGATGCGACATGGGTGAGATGCAACCATTATTCATTATATGCATAAGATAATAACCTTAGTCGCTCTATATAAAACAATTTAACAAATGAGATTGCAAAATTTCAAGCCAAATTTTGTTAGTGATTCGGTAGACAGCCGGTACGAAGATTTGTCATACGAGACATTGTTCAGTGGTCAAGATAACTTGTGTAGATACTGTTAGAGATTGGATGCTTGTGTGGTTCTTATGTATCGATAAGTTATGCGATTCTTAGTCACTGATAAGGTATACTGTAAACTCATAGGTTGTGTTTGGTTTGGTGGAAAGTGAGTGAAAGGAAAGTGAAAGTGAAAGTGAAAGTATGTCATGTACAAAATATGATCCGATTTATATAGGATCAAGTTCCCTTTTTTCCTTTCATTTCCCTCACTTTAATAGTGACCAAACATAGCCATATAGTGTCACGTCCCGATTCCGTAAATCTTTCGTCCTCGTTGGGCGTGATATCGTACAAGTCTGCTGTTGCACTTGTACAAGGCAAGACCGTGCACATTTGTGTCATTTTTAAAATTGAAACACAGCCACAGTAGAAATATTGAATACACAGTATATGAAGAAATAACTCACATTTTTATTGATAAAATAGCAGCATGTACAACTTTTATCAGTATTCTTTGAAATGCCGTTCCAACTTATATTGCTTCATAAAAGGAAAACAACTGATAGACTGTCATGAAATAACTTTCTATTCCATACATTATGTCCCTTTATTATTTTTGAAAATACTACAACAACCCTTGACTCCAAAAGTACTTTGAAATCTTTATTCGAAAATCAACTTGAAACAACAACAACTAAGCTTTATCTCCGTCGGGCTCCCGCGTTCTCTCCGGTACTTGTGGAGGAGGGATCAACACATTATAAAAATGCGCTGGTGAGTCCCTTTTGATCCACTCAGCTAAACCAACATTTGTGAAATTAATGACAAGCATTTTAAAGAATCTTTATTAGGGACTAGTAAATCACATCAATTTTAATGAGGCAACAAGATAACTTATGAAAGTAACCATTTACTTTACCAACGGTCGATTTCAACTTTCCTGCATAAGATATAGGATAATAATAATAATAATACTTACCATCCCTACACAAGACAATCATTAGCATGCATCATGACGACATGGCCACTGACGTTGTTATACCATATGGACTCAATGCCATATAGGACTTCAAGGTAATGCGATGCTCCATTCAAAGTAGGTAGCTAGCCTCAATGAATGTCTCGCAATACCCGTGCTACCAAAGCACGCCAATGTTTTTCCTAGGTTGAATCGGTCCCAGTGCCCCAGGTACAGTTCGAGGAAACTCATCTCAAACCTTGTACACAAGTTGTCCATGACCATGCGAATACGTATCCGACTCGATAAGCATAAAATGCTTGGTAAATTATCGAAAGTAAAGAGACAACATGTTCATTTCTCAGCATTTCATATTCATCATCTCAAGCATCAATTCATTTCATTCCAATAAAGAGACAACATGTTCATTTCTCAGCATTTCATATTCATCATCTCAAGCATCAATTCATTTCATTCCAATACTTATCGTAATATTTCATTTCTCTTAGGGCAAGCATCATTTCATTCTGTGTCATTAGTATAATCAATTCATTCAATGTGTTCATTACACTAGCATCTTAGTGGCATCGACTTGTGGCATTATAAGCATCATATTATCGATCAACGGATGTAGCAAGGCAACAAGAGAATTCAATTGATTTGCATGAAGGAGTAGGTAGCGAAGAAGGGTCAAACCACCACAGAGAATCCACCACTCACCAATTAGAGGATTGTCGAGAGGAAAATGAATACTTGTGCGGTTAGCCTTCAGTCACACGTCCGCCTGCAATGGCATCAACAATTTGGTTAATACTCCGTCTCGTTTATGTTCCTTTCTTTCAGAATTCTCAAGAAGGAATGCAAGACAAATCGATGAAAACGAGCAACAAAATCAAATCATCGAAAACCATTCAGAAAAGCATATATCAAAACCATACAACAAAACATCCAGAGAAAATCCTTGGACTCATTTCAAGAGAAATCGATCCATTAGTTGGAAGGGTTCTTATGCATTCGTCCGTGATCGATTTGATGCCGACGGTAAGTATCCCCAATACTTGGTTCCGACCGAGTCTATCAAGCCATAAGCCTTACATAGTGGACCGCTAGGAGCGGGACACAACATATAGTATTAGAAATGGACTCAAGATACTGTTACATGTATGAAGATTCTTGTTTTATTTACAAGTTTCTTCAATATGAGTATGACTTGCATCAAGATTGAATCTATTAATACATGGGATGTACCTGGAAGGACCAATGTGTTCTAAAGCATGGCCTAGGACGAACTTTAGATCATATAGTAAACATCGCTAGCTTAGATGCGTGAAGAGTTCCTCTATCGAGAAACCGAAAATTGAATTCTTGAAATCCAAAGATTTAGAATCGGTGAACTGATTGGATGACCGACCAGTTATCTAGGGCCGCCCCTGAGCTAATTAGGGCCCGAGGCGAAATTTTCAAAATGGACCCTCCATACATAATGTAAAAAAAGGTGTAAATATGACCAAAATTTGTTGCCAACAAGATTTGAACCAAGGACCTCTAAAGTAAAGGCCTAATGTTATAACCACTACACCACAATGTATATTTATTAAGAATGACACATGATACATACTAGTTATATTTTAGATAGATCCATGTTGGTACCCCTTTTCGCCTGGGGCACTGGTCCGTCGCTTGGCCTGCCCTAGGCCAGGGCCGTCTCTGCAGTTATCCAAAAGGATACAAACGTTTAAGGTTCATGTATCGCTTAACATAGCAAGCATGTTGGAATTTTTTTTTTCTGCTGCCCACTCTGTTTACTTACACACTAGTAAATGCACGTGCTTTGCACGTATAATAACGTATACTAAGAATATTATCCAATTATAGTCAAATATCTCTTCCAACTCATGTGGTTAAGGTGGGAGGTATTCTTCTTGTTTGGTTGAGTTCTGTTCCCATGTTGAATATATATAACAAATTTAAACTTTTTTCGAAATTTTTTACATAATTTATTTTTTTTAAAAATAAAATGGACCATGATATACATACGGTTTAGACGGCTCACTTTTGAGCCGTTTTGAAGCCTCATTATATAGTAGAAGATGTATCCCTGAACTATCAGTGTTTTCCAAGTGTTTTAAGTAACACAGATATGTCACCTCTGTTCCAGATGCACAATAAGGTTATTTTTAAAAATGTTATCAAATATGCTCGTCCTTCTATCCTAGTTTATGTATGTGCATAGATTTAAGTGTATTTTCCAGTATTTAAAAGCTATATTGCATGGAGGTGCCTTACATGTATCAGATTGTAATGGATACTTACTCTTCTATACTTCAAAGATACAATTGCATATCCTACCTGACAAATCCTACATTTTAAAAGCATTGATTGTCATATCTTAGGTGTATCAATGAGTTGAAAGAGAATAACGACAGAATAGTGCTAGTGAGAAGATTAAGTTATGTTTGAAGTTATGAAATATGAATGTTTTTTGTCACATTCTATTTATTTTTTCACAAAACTTGTATTTCCTCTCCTGTGACCAATGGATTCCTAAAACCCGTCCATTTCATTTTACTGACACAAGTTCATTTATATCATTTTGCTTTTATTTTAGATCAAGAAAATAAGTTTAATTTGTTAATTTTATATTTTTTTGTCATATATCTTTCGTATTTTATCCTTGTTTTTCAAAATTACTGTATCATATGTATAAATCAATATGAGGTAACTGTACATCCATGGAAAGTACCAGTTTTCATATTAAGGAACAAGAATGGATTTTTATGTACAATTGGTATTTCCCTCAGGGAATGTCATGTGGTGGGTGTGCTGCAAGTGTGAAACGCATATTGGAAAGCCAAGTAAGATATGTTTTCTCGGATCTTTTCCTCCTTTGTCTCAATGCTAGTCTCTGTACAGTGAAACGGAACTTTGAAGTGGCTCCAGAATGTGAAATATTAATATTGTTTTAATTCTAAAAGTAATTGATAGTATAGTAGAGAAACGAAGATAATGAAATTCCCAAGGTTATTGGTATCTTCTAATTTCATGTAACAGTATTAATAAGACTTGTCTAGAGAAGGGTATGTCGTGTATTATCATAGATCGTCCAAGAAAACAGATTTGTTAAATGGAGGATGATGGAACATTTAATCAGAATATTAATCATAGTATATGATAGTTGGTGATAAACTGCAAATTGAATGAGTAGGATAGGAACAATTTCATGATGCTAGTTCTATGAAGTAGATGATTCTTGCTCACTCTGAATACTATGCAAACAGGATGCTTATCATGACAAGTGAATTTGACATCTTCCCTTGATAAGGGATGGCTATCCATAGTTATTATTAAAGAAAATTGAACCTTCTTTATAACCAGGACAATCTCTTTGATTTATCGTCCGTTTCCCTTGAGTTTTTAACTTTTTAGGCACTTGCAACTATTTTTGAATATTTAGCTTCACTTGTTTCTTTTTGTTTGTTGAATGTGTTATTTTGGCTATATAGATAATTTAAACTAACAAGTATTTTGTGAAGCCCCAAGCATCCTCAGCCACCGTCGAATTTGAGAAGGAAATGGCAATCATATGGGTTGTGCCTGAAACCAAGGCTTTGGGAAGCTGGCAGAAGGAATTGGGGGAGAAACTTGCAAACCAATTGACAAGTTGTGGGTTTAAGTCTCACCTTTACGGTAACTTTTGTCACAATCTTGATATAACTTCCAGTTATAGGAGTGTATCTTGTCACAATTATGATAATTAGTAAATGTGAAACACTTTGTATACTTGTGCACAAAATTGATTTATCATCATTTCTTCTTACCTTAATGTAAATGCAGCATGTTGTCCTCTCGATTGATCATTTTGACTTCCCTATGTGGACCAAGGGTAGTGTGGTGTGGCATAAAAAGTCCTACAAATGTAGGTGGAGCTGAAACAGCCTAAGCCATAAAACGAAGTCACCATGTGAATACTTGCCCAACAAAGTTCTAATGAATCGTAATGTACATGATAAAATTTAAGCCTAATCCTAATATCTGTTCTTTTAAGATGGTCTCTACTATTAATTTTATAATCAAACTTACAACATGAACATATGCTTTATACCAAAATTTTGTTTGGCTATATGAATTCTTTTCTTTCATTCTCCTATGCTGTGGCCGTTTCCTTTCTAACATTAATCATTGCTATTTCCATTTCCTTTTTACCCACACCTCATAGATGTTTGTTTGGGCCTACCACTACTTCTGAAAAACTCCTTTTACTATGATCTTGTTCCTCCTAAGTGGTCATCATTATTGGTCTCCTTAACACATTTCCAAACCACCTGAGATGATATTCTCTCATTGACACCACTTCCAACTTCATACGAGTGCATTCATAAGTCACATTTCCTATATGACTGTCATTCCTTTTTAATAACCTTAATCCATGTTCGTTTTGACCTACTACTAATAGTATCAATCCCTTTAACTAAGATCATATTGCTTCAAACATAGGAAGAACTTGAAGATATTTGAAGAACTCTAATTTACAAAAGCGACAAATTCAACCTACGGCAAGCTTCGACTAGCCGGCAGATCATTCTGATTTTGTTGAGAGTTTGATTTTGTATTATCCTTCTCTTTACTGTTTCGGACTTATCTCCTTGTACTCGGATCTTTGTTTCGTTAATTACCATTAATTGAATGCGGGAGGAATTCTCCCACCATCTAGTCTAAAAAAAGAGTCATGTTTATCCTCCTAACTGGTTCATCTATTTCTCCCCGTTGCACACGTCCAAATCACCATCGAGGATGTTCTCTTATCCTCCATGGAGACCACCTCAACATCCCATGAATGCATTTAATTCTTATTCTATCTTACATTGTATTACTAGTCTTCCATCTCAGCATTCTCATTTCATCTTAATCTCTTAGTTGTGTGTATTTCTTAATTGCCTAATATTTCAAACAATAAACATAATTGGTTTTATTAGTGTGTTGTATACTTTTCCTCTCAATATTAAAATTTTCCAACGATCACAAAGTACTTTACAAGACATCCTCCACTTCAACCATCTTGCTTTATTATGTATATAACATCGAATCTCTCCATCTTGATGAATCATTAATCCTGATAACTAAATATTGAAATGCTCTCTCTTAGGTTATATCCGTGTCATCTATATGGTCTACTCCCTCATTTGTTTCGTTAGTTACCGTTATTCGAATGTTGGGGGAATTTTTCCACTATCTAGTCTAAAAAATATCATGTTGCTCATCCTAACCGATTCATCTTTTCTCTCCGTTGCACACGTCCAAATCACCATCAAGGATGTTCTCTTATCCTCCACTGACACCACCTCAACATCCCATGAATGCATTTATTTCTTATTCTATCATACATTGTATGACTAGTCTTCCATCTTAGCATTCTCATTTCATCTTAATCTTTTAGTTGTGTATTTCTTAATTGACTAATATTTTAAACAATAAATATAAGAGGTGGTTTCAAATTCATTTTTGGAGCAGTATATAGCCATAATGATAGACAGAAACGCGATGCGCTGTGGAGGGAGATTATGCACATGAGCATTGTTGCGAACACCCAACTCCAACTGCCATTACTTTGAGTAGGGATTTTAATGCAATGTTATATAGTCATGAGAAAATAGGAGGCCGTCGAGTCCCGAATAATATTCTTGTAGATTTCCAACAATATTTGTTGCAGACCGGTTTTAGATGCCTGGAACGCACAGGACACGTGTGGACTTGGAATAACAAAGCCATAATGAACAGAATTGCTTGCCAGCTTGATCGGGCACTCTAGAAAGACCGGTGGTTCGTAGTCTTTCCATCAGTGGTGGCGCAAGGATTAGCCGCCTCTACTAGTGATTACTCACCAATTATGGTACAATTAGTGGAGTACTCACCCAGTCGAAGTATGCCGTTTCGCTACAACAATTCTTGGCCGTCCCTCCTAAGGTTATCAAGAGACGGTAAACTCGGGTTTACAATTAACGATGAACGAGAACGGACAATACCGTATGGTGCAACAACTGAAGGCGGTCAAGAAGGCTTTGAAGGACTGGGTTACGCTGTCCCAACGGGCGCATGAGCTCCAGGAAATCCAGGAGCTACTCCAAGCGTCCCCGATTGATTTGGAGGCGGACGCCCGTGAGAGGGTCCTCCTTGAGGAGGTTTGTCTGCTCACATTGCAGGAAGAGATACAATTGGCACAACGTGCCAAATGTACATGGCTAAAGGAAGGGGATCGTTGTACTAAATTCTTGTATGACATCATCCGGACAAGATAACATAGGAACCCTATTAGTAAACTCATCAACGCCGATGGACGAGAGGTGCCAGCTCCCAAAGTCATTCAAAGCTCTTGAGTACTATATCACATTATATAATCAAGAGGATTATCTTTGTCATTTTCCGGTAACTACTTGCAAGAAACTGGTGACTCCTGACGGCAATCAGAGGTTGCTTGCACCGGTCGCAATGGAAGAGGTGGAAGAAGTTGTGAAGAAAGCTGACCCAAACAAATCTCCGGGGCCTTATGGGTTCAACAGTTAGTTTTATAAAACTCATTGGAATGATTAAAGCATTCTATTCTTATTGTTCAGGATTTCTTCCACAACAGGAGGCTTTTGAGAGAACTCAATCATACATTCCTCATGCTGATTCTGAAGAAGGAAGGAGCCAAATCTCTAGCTGATTATCGTCATATTTTCTGTTGCAATTTTTTGTACAAAATTATTACTTCCATTATCTGCCAACGTATAGAGAGGATTATGCAGGAACTCATTTTTTAGAACCAAGCGACATTCGTCAAAGGCAGACTAATAGCAGAGAATAGCTTACTGGCCCATGAAATAGTCAGGAACTTCAACAAAGTAGGGGGTCAGAAGGCATGTATGAAGCTTAATCTTCGGAAGGCATATGATACGGTTAGTGTGGAGTTTGTACGTCATATCATGCTATTCAATGGGATTTCATGTTGCTTGGGTGGACAAAATATATGAATGCATTTCGACTTCGACCTTCTCGATTCTCATCAAAGGACAACCACTTGAGTTCTTCAGCAGCAACCGTGGTCTTCGACAGGGTGATCCTCTATCGCCATATTTATTTACATTGGTGATGGAATACTTCTCTTGTTTGATGGATGTAGCGGTTCACAAGAAGAGTATCATCCCCTTATATAGGCAGATCGTCCCTATTGTGTCCCATCTTATATACGCGGATGAAATTCTGGTCTTCTTAGTCCCATCCAATAGGGGGCTACATACGATGGTACAAATTATAGAGGAATTTGTTAAAATTTTGGGACTGCAGCTTAATCGGGATATAAGTAAGATATATTTTAGCTCACACTGTACGAATCAGTAGGAGCTTAGAGACATTCTTCATATTGAAAGAGTTAGTCTGCCACTAAAATATCTAGGTCTACCATTCGTAGTTAACTATGCCAGAGACTTTGATTGTTAGAGCTTGATCGAATATGTACAAAGGCGGATAGAAGGATGGTAGGCACAACATCTGTCGCTTGGCGGAAGGATAGAGCTTGTTCGATCGGTTATATCAGCTATCTCACTTTTCTGGCTGCAAGCCATTATGCTCCTTGTAGCGACCATTTGTAAGGTGGATAAGCTCTGTGCTGACTTTATATGGCGAGTTGGTATTCATATGATAGCCTGGACCGAGTTATGTCGTCCAAAAAGTGAGAGAGGGGTGGGTCTACGATCCCTGTCTAACCTTCGGCTTCGAGACATCGCAGGATTGAGACTTGCTTGGAACATTCTTGATGGGAGGTCGTTGTGGGCAGTATGGATGGGTAACAAGTATTTAAAGAAGAAGAATTTATGTACCCAACACACTAATAACAATTTCTCCATATACTACAAGACGACGCTGCGATATAGAGTGCGGCTAAAAGAGCTAATCACGCGAGTGATAAGCACTGGACTAGACACTCACGTATGGTTTGACCCGTGGCTGGATCACCAAAGTGTTGTCGAGAAGGTCGGGTGGCAACTGTATACCACGGTTGAGAGGGAGGAACCGGTGGGGGCCTTGATTCAGGCAGGTGAATAACGGATTTCTGACCACCCAGTGGGCCGGCTACTCGCAGCGGACATCGCCAACGTGCGGATCCAACCAGATATGGAGATGGATAGGTGGGTATGGGATGATTCTCTATCGGAAAAATTTGAATTCAGGACCGTCTATAATCAGGTTTGAGACATCCAGCCACAACAACCAAACAATGAGTTCAAATGGGTGAAGGGATTAGCAAACAAAATGCAATTAAACATGTATAAAGTGTTACGCGGCAGTCTTTTTTTAACATTGGATAAATTAACTCGCCCGGGCATTCAAATATATGGACAGGGATGCATCCTATGTCAGAATGATCATGAAACTCCCCTTCACCTATTCTTCCAATGTGAGTTTACAAGAGATGTTTGGAATGCACAAAGATCTAAACTACATATGCGAGCAGATATGAACATGGACATGAATAACCAGATTGTGTCCATCTCGTCTAAGGCAGGAAGAGGATCCAGGTGGGTGAGGACGGCTCGTATTTGACTGTCAGCAGCTGTTTGGCACATCTGGAGGGAACGCAACAATCACATCTATGAGGGGTTACATATTACAAAGGCGGGAATCCTAAACAATATAGAATATGATGTAAAATGCATGGTCTAAATGACCAGTGAACGATGTAACACAATATTCTAGCAATATAATTACCTTTTCCAATATATATATATATATATATATATTTTTTCCAATATATATATATATATATATATATATATATATATATATATATATATATATATTCTTTGTTTCACAAATTTCTTTGTTGGCTTTCTTTGCTAATTTCTCTTAGAAGTTTTTTTAGTATTATTGTCATTTTCATGTACTAATCCTTTTTGGTCTTTATATAAGCACGAGACGTTAATCACCCTAGCCTAGACTTAAGTTTGTTTCTTTGCACGCCCATTCTTGATTTTATGGCTCTCATATATCCTTCGTCAATCAATTGCTTGAGTCGATATCCACCGCATGCTCCATCTAGGCTGATTGTCAATCCCCCAATCCCTTATGCCTGCATAGACCGCTCCTCCAAGTTCGACTCTCATTCAGACATGGATATATTCAGTTCATCCTCATTTTTAATAAGTGTTCATGGGATTTCAAAATGTCGAGTCAGGTCCTTATATCTCCAAGAGTTGACCAGTTGGCGGTTGGGCTTGTGCTTGTTAACTTCGTACACATACTCAGACATATTTTCGTAATTCACAAATTTCTTTCTTGGCCGCTTCCTTTGCTAATTTGTCTCACAAGAGTTTTAGTATCCTGCATTTTTGTCGATCTTTATAGGAGGTTCTTTTCCTTAATCTTTAGGACTCCTTGATCAACCATCGTGTTTACATGTCCATCTATTATCTCTAAGTGTCCATCGGGTTAAAAATGTTAGAATGTGAGATAATAGATACGAAAATTACAAAATAAGAGGTAAGTTTTCTGTTAAGCCCAAGACCAAATATATAGTAAGTTGCGAATGCTAAACTAGCTACTCTTTCCAATGTGTGACGAAAGAACACAATAATTATTATACAATGGTCATTATTCTTAGAATTCCTCCTGAAACTCACTGTGGGTTACCAACTAAAGTTTGTGAATATAAACAAGTGTTGTTGATTAGACAAGTGATGCATCTGAATGGAAATCCAGTACTAGTTCCTGTATATTTCTTGGTGACTCTTTGATCTTTTAGAAGTCCACAAGCAAGACATTGTCTCTCGTTTCAGGGCAGAGACTATGCATCATCTACTACTGCTGAAATACTTGATTTTACATCTTGCTGACATGGGTGTTTCTTTTCTGCTGTCACTTTTCATTGTGACGACATCAGGGCAATTCATAATCTGAGATTGTCAACACTCATGTGTTTCATGAACGCACAAAACACATCGATATCAATTGTCACTTCGTAACCAATGAACATGAGAGAGAACATCCATTAGACCGAAGGGCAAATATATAGTAAGATGTAAATGTCGGACTAACTACTCTTTTCTGATTTGAGACCAAAGAACACATTAATACAACTATACAATGGTTATTATTTTTACAAAAAGCTTTGTTATTGTTGTTACTGATGCTGTACATAAACAACTTTAGAGAATTGGGAATTGTCCATCTCTTTGCCTACTCCATCGAGTGATGATATTTGGGAATGAAAAACAATTTACAAAATTAGGAGTAGTGTGTTTGTGCTTACAGCACTGCCTTTTATTTGATGATTTATTCTGCTCAGAGCACATTATATAAAAATGATATATACCTTAAGATGGTAAAATATATTTCTTATCCTCGAGGCCTATAATATTTTCTCATTCCACAACCTATCTCATGCTAGTTATCTCATTCTTAGCTATCTTTGACTGGGTGTTACCTGAGAGTCTGAGACTACACCTTTGCTTTCTTGCATTGTCCTTGAATCATTTAGGATCTTGTTATGAACGTGGTACCGGTGAATAAGAAGAATAAAGACACCTTATTTCTTTCTTGCATTTAACATGGTACTGGCGAATAAGAAGAAAGTACAAGAGATTTAAGCCATATTTATAACAAGAGTTTAGGGCAACCACCGACTTCAATATAGTTACCGAATTACTCCTACTAATCCTACTCTTTTAGGGACCGAGCTCATCTGACTCTTGTACGGACTGAACTCATCCTACTCTTGGATCGGTGAATTTCGGGCTGGATGTACATTACAAAATATGATCAAAGTTTCACTATCTCTAGCAGATCTATCCATATTGTCTTGATTTTGAACTCAAATCTTTTTAGTTACTTCACTTTCTATACAATTTATACTATCAAAAAGGCTATCGATAATTGTTATTGTCGAGGCATGATTTTAAGATGAAAAACAGATTTTGGCAACACTTCGAGGAAGGTGCACAACAGAGATCCCGGAGGATTCTGAGAGACGAAATCAAATGTAACACTTCGAACAAGGCATAAGTGAATTTCGTAGCGGCAGCGACGTAAGCCCACTGAAAGTTTTCTGATTAGATCAGAGAAGATCTCGTTCAGAACGAGTTACAAGTGAAAAGAAATGAACGGAAGAAAAGAAGAGGCCTGCTGGGGTGACGAATCACCGGAGCTCAAAGCTAGATTCGCCCCACACGACGATCAACTTCCAGGAAACAACAAGTTCGAAGACGAACTGCGGAACACTCTGTCGAAATGCTCTTATGACTCCTCGGATCGGACAGAACTCTCTCTGAATTGCTCTCTCTGAATTTCTCTCTTCTCTGCTCTCTAAAATTCGTAAGAAACTTGTACAAAAATCAACTAACTGAATGAGAGAGAAGAGAGGAACTGATATAGGCGCGCGCAGTAACCGCCAAGTATACGAAATATTCGGGACATGTTGCATGAAAGGATGAACTGTTTCCGAACGTTTCATAACTGTTCAGATTGTGGTCAGACACAACAGCGCGCGCGGTACATCAATTAGCGCCAACTGTACGAACTGCACCCACGCGCACTCGTGAACCTGCGCACAACGCGCACAGCGCGCGCTACACGCACTGCGCGCCAACTGCGCCCTCAAACTGCCGCGCCATCTAGCCGCGCGAACTGGTCACGCCATCTGCCAGCGCCAACTGGCCGCGCGAACGGTCCGTGCTAACTGGCCGTGCGAACGGGCACGTGATCGGCAGCGCAGAGGCTCGCGCAACGAGCGCAACTAAAGCACACTAAGCGCCTAGCAACGATGCTGACATGCTATGTGCAAAGTGCGTCAACAAAATGCCACATTACGTCTCATGAGCCCGAGTCCGAGTCGCTAAGCCCCTACGGGACTTAGCTGGGTAAAGTGCATTTAAACCCTCCCTAGAGTTGGCTCGTTTGCAAAATAAGACCTTTTAGAAAACTTAAGCAGTTTGCACGTCACAAGAAATCTGTTTTGTTTCGAATGGCCCTTATCCGTTAAATGGCCGTTAAGACTTTAAAAAAAATAGAAACTACCTAAACTACCCCCCCCCACCCTTCCCTACCAGCCCCTCCCTTTCCTACCCCCCTTCCCCCCTCCGCCGGCGACCCGCCCCCACTCCGCCGGCGACCCGCCCCTCGACCCCCTCCCCTCCCCCTTCTCCCTCCGTCGGCGACCCGCCCCCTCACCCCCCTCCTCCCTCCGCTCGTCATCCCCCCCTCCCTCCGCCGGTCATCCCCGACCACCCCCCCGTTACCTCCGCCGGTGACCCGCCTCCCGACCCCCTCCCCCCCCCTCCTCCCTCCGCCGGCGACCCGCCCACCGACCCCCTCTCCCCCCTCCGCCGGTCATCCCCGCCCTCCCCCCTCCTCCCTTCGCCGGCGACCCGCCCCCCGACCCCCTCCCCCCTCCTCCGCCGGCCATCGCCGACCCCCCCGACCCGCCCCCACCACCGGAGAGAGGGAGAGAGGGGAGGGGCAAAATCGTCTTTTAAGACGATTTTTAACGAATTTTAACAGGGGGTAATTTGAGCATTTTCGTAACGGACTGTCTTTTTCGGATCAACGAGTCTTTATTTGCATTTTCGTGACATCTAAGGAGGGTTTAAATGCACACCCGGACTTAGCTCCTAAGGAATAAATTTCAAGAGCATGACAAAAAGTGTTAATGCTTTAATATGGAGCCTTATCCTTACCTTCTATTAAAATCACCCACATGGTTCCCTCCTTAGGGTCACCACCCCATGTGCATACCTCAACACCACACCATGTATATATTGAGATACACTTCATGGTGCATTTCCGATGTGAGACTAAAAACTAGGCATGTAATGAGAGCAAGCTCTCTCTACATGTCAAGGAAAAGCTCCAACAATCTCCCACATTTCTCAATATATGGGTTTGAGTGTTCCCCACGGTGACTGTCCATCATGCATTAGGATAGATGTCGCTGATGACTTCAATCTTCTTGCTTGGGTCAAACAACAGTATGATACAAGAATGAACTAAGCCTTGAATTTTGTACCATAGCTGTAATTCTTTCCACTCACAATGTAGTCACATGTGCTTCTGGCTGCACATTAAAGGTCCTGTGCCAACCTGGTTTCGGTGTATGTATTTTGGGCGTTTACAAGTTTACCCTCAAGGGACGTCCTGCTATCTCTGTTCATACACTTTAAGTGAGTTCTTTTTAAAGAGACATGACATGAAGCCTTGCGCTTTCTTGCGGTGCTACGCCGCTATGACATGGCTTAAGCCGAGGCATTACCCTTACTGGGAACCTCATCGTAGTGTCATACTACTGTAGCATGAGGTCACAAGTCTCTCCGTAGTGCCAAACTACCCAGCATGAAGTCGTGCGCTTCCTTGCGGTGTTATGCCGCGATTACATGGCTTGCGTAGCCGAGGCTTTACCCCTACCTGGCTACCTCATCGTAGTGTCATGCCACTGTAACATGAGGACACCGTCCCTTTTGTAGTGCTGTCTACAACTCTTTAATCATACAACATTAGGCTACCTACCTATATGTGGTGCTACGCCGCTGTGACTTGGCTCGCAAAGCCGAAGCATTACCCCTACCTGGAAATCTCATGGTGGAGTCACCCCACTGTAGCATGGAGTTGTAACACTCCTTTGTAGTGCTGTGCTACCATGCTTTCTGTAAAGCACATGCATTCACTCTGTCCGAGAACTTATTACGGCATTTAAGCCACTCTCTCCACAGGATCTGTTCTCCGCAGAAAACATATAGTAGACAACTATGGTTGTGGGTCCGTATCTCTTCCATGTCACAGAGGACATGTACCCACTGTTTCTGATATTTTTTCAGTTAGTGGTCCTCCCTTGAACCAAAAGCTAGATGCCTAGTAGATTTCTCTTTGAACTAATAGTATAAAACTTTATGGTAGGATTACAATAATATAATATCAGAATACCTTCAAGTCTATTTTACTTGTTGTGTCTTCGACCAGCTGGCGCTTGAGGCCCTTTGTGAACGGATTCGCCAGGTTCTCCTGACTTCGAACATCAATCACTACAATGACACCTCTCTTGATGAGATCGTGCACTGCTCTGTGCTTTAACCGCACAATTCTCTTCTTTCCGTTGAAGAGGTCATTCGATGCTACCGCTACAATCGCCTGGTTGTCGTAGTATATCGGTATCGCCGGTATCTGTGCCCCTTATACATGAGCTCCCGAAGCCATTTTGCTTCTTCTGTTGCTAAATCAAGTGCAAAGAACTCAGATTCCATGGAGGAACGAGAGAGCATAGTCTGTCTTCGATTTTCACGATATAGCAGCTCCACCCATGGAGAAAATGAATCCACCTGTGGATCTCTGAGCACCAGCTCGCATCACTGAAGCCTTCTACTACTGGCGGATCTCCGCTGTAGTGCAGTGCATATAACTGAGTCTTCTTGAGATATCTCATTACCCGTTTCACAGCTTTCCAGTGCTCAACGCCTGGGTTACTCGTGTATCGACTCAGCATTTCCACGACGAAAGCTATGTCAGGCCTAGTGGCAGTAGTAGCGTACATCAAACTCCCGATGACGCTTGCATACTCCAGCTGCCTGACGCTTTCCCTCGAATTCGGCTTCAGTTTCAGGTCACACCTACGATCATTGGAAGATCCTGGTACCCGTAGCGTGTGATCATCTTCTCAATATAATGAGACTGTGACAACGCTAGTCCAGTGTCCGTTCGGATGATCTTGATGCCCAAGATCACATCAGCTTCCCCCAAGTCCTTCATAGTGAACTTAGTCGAGATGAACTTCTTTGTCTTCGTGACACAGCCTATATCCGTACCTAGGATCAACATGTCGTCTACGTACAGACAAACTATTACACCTCTTCCATCAGCGAACTTCGTGTAAACACACTTGTCCGTTTCGCTGACCTTGTAGCCATTTGACCTTATGACATTGTCAAACTTCTCATGCCATATTTTGGGAGCCTGCTTCAGACCGTACAAGGATTTTACCAACTTGCAGACTTTGTCTTCAAGGCCCTTGACGACAAATCCTTCTGGCTGTTGCATGTAAATCTCTTCGGTCAGCTCGCTATGCAGAAATGCTGTCTTTACATCCATCTGATGTATCACCAACTTATGTATTGCTGCGAGAGTAATTAACATTCTGATAGTGGTCATCCGGGCTACTGGAGCATACGTGTCGAAGTAGTCGATCCCCTGCTTTTGAGAGAACCCCTTGGTTACTAGCCTAGCCTTGAACTTGTCAATAGTTCCATCTGCTTTCATCTTCTTCTTGAAGATCCATTTGCATCCGGTGGGTTTCGCTCCTTCAGGAAGATTAACCAATACCCAAGTGTTATTGAAAGTGATTGAATCAATTTTATTGTCAATCGTCTCATTCCAGAAAACAGCGTCTCTGGTCTTCATTGCCTCATCATAGGTAAGCGGATCTGCTTCCACATGATAGGTGACAAAGTCATCTCCGAAGTTTTTCGGTCTCCTCACTCGCTTAGTTGACGGCTCAGCGAGTTCTGGTTCAACAGTTGTTTCGGTAACTTTTTCTTGACTACGTTCTCATTGGAAACTTTAATTTCCTGCGCACCCTCATTATTCTCCGGAATGTCCGTGTCACGACCCGGTCCCAATTTCTTGGGTCGAATCGGATCATGCCCAGCCTGCACCGTTGTTGAGACGGCGGCAATAAGCTGTATCACTCATGCAGGTAATCAACAACACAAATTCTAATTGCCACAACTTTAATATTTCGATAATAAAACTTGTCCAACAAAATTACAACTGATAAAATAAATAGTCTTTTCAAACAACAACTGAAAATATAAAATGACAACAACTAAAAGACAGACTCGTCATCTCCAAGTCCAGCATCATCTGGTAGCACAACTGGATACAACTCAGGATCATAATAGCTACTAATCAGTAGCTCTGCATCATCAATAGGACCTAAAAATATAGTCTCCAGTCAGGAGGGAGCAAAGTACAATTCATGATATTTTAACAATTGAAATAATAATGTAGTTATGCATTTTTAAACAAGTTGAAATAAATAGTTTTCCAGCAGTTAAAACAGTGTGATGTGAATAGGCAATGAATATGACCGGATTGGGTTGTACAGTTGTATCCTATTGATACGATATGGCTTATCCCCGTGTGTAATGAGGGGTAAGCTAACACAGTCATTATACTATTTTGGATGTGGTCATACTCATTATACTACTCCCCCAGTACCCAACAGTTAAACAGTCAATGCTCTCAGAGAGAGTTCCGTGTTGCCTCGTGGTTTAAATTTGCAATAAAACTATTACTAAATAATTGTAAACTACCACAAATTGTACTTGCCTTGGTTTGACTGGAATGAGGGTAATGACTCCGAGATGAATTTCTTGACTTTGATCTTTGGTCTATAGTTATTGACGGTTATAAGAAATCGACACCTACAGTGGTTGATGGCGTACTTATAGACAAGCTCATGATAAATATACAAAGGCAGAAGAAGCAAAGGCTAGTCTAGATGCACGTGCCATCAACGCACTGTTCTGTGCAATTGACAAGACGGAGTTCAATCGAGTTTCAACCTGTAAGACGTCTAATGAGATTTGGAAACTTCTTGAGGTAACTCATGAAGGTACTTCCCAAGTGAAGGAATCCAAAATCAGCAGACTAACACAGGAATATGAATCTTTCAAAATGAAACCCGACGAGTCAATTATACAGATGTTCACTCGTTTCCTTGATATTACTAATCCTTTGCAATCTCTTGGTAAGGATTATAGTAATCACGAGAAGATCAGAAAAGTGCTACGGGCTCTAACCAAGAACTGGAACCCAAAGACAACGGCAATCATTGAATGAAACGATCTCACCACCATGACTCTGGAAACACTTATGGGCAAGCTGATGACCCATGAGCTGGACCAACAAGAGTTTGAAGAAGCAATCCCAAAAGAAAAATATATCGCCTTCAAAGCTCAAGCCAGAAGGTCAACATGCAAAGATTCTGATGAAGAATCATCTAGTGGTGATGAACAAGCCCTGCTAGTGAAGAATTTCAGAAAATTCTTAAAGTTTGAGAAATCAAACAGAAGGAAGAAAGATGTCCATAAAAACAATGAAGAAGAAACAATCCGCTTTGGATGCAAGAAGTCAGAGCATATGAAGAAGGACTGTCCAACTCCAAAGAAAAGCAGTCCATATGATAGATCAAGATCAATCCGAAGAACAACAACTGGTCGAAAGTATGCAAATACAAGTATCTGGCATGAAAGTGATGCTAGTGAATCAGAGGAAGAAGATAGACCCTGCAGCACTGCAAATGTCTGTCTTATGGCTTTCAATAAGGTATCCTCAAATTCTCTATATGATGACTTTACTTTCGATGAGCTAGAAAATGCTTTTAGCGAATTACTTGATGAACACAAAAATGTGCTTGACAAGTATAAGCAATCTCGAAAAGAGGTCAAGGCATGCACAACCGAAGTAGCTAGATTGTCAAATCTCGTTGAAGATATTAGAGAAACATCTACTACCGGTAACACGGATGAGATAGCCAAGCTTAAAGTAGACATCGTGAGGCTATCCTCAAAATTGAAAAGAAAGAAAGAGACTATGTCAAGATACAAGAGTTATATGACATAGAGAAGAAGAGGCACTTAGTGACAGAGCAAAGACTCATTGATATGACCGCTAAATATGAAGAGTCTTGTGCGGTTTCTAAAAAGTTAGAGATCAAGTTAGGCAAACTGGCTATACCTGTGACACAGCCTAAAGTTAGTCCTAATGCTAAGCATGCACCTAAGAGGACTAAACCACAAAAAGTACGTAAGAAACATGAATATCACCATGCTTTCACATATAGGTTTTCAAAGAAACCACATATGCATGTCAACACAAATTCAACGAACACGTTTTCAAAACTTGCTTGCAGGTACTGTGATACTCATGGGCATATATCACAGTATTGTCTAGCAAGAAAGTTTGTTGACAATCACACACTGATTTGGAGACCTAAGACTAATTAACATAGACCCTTCAATAAATGGGTACCGAAGGATTCATCTACTTGTTTTGTTGGTGGACCCTCAACCCTCTCATGCTAAAAGCAAGTGGATCCTCGATAGCGGATGTTCGCGGCACATGACTGGTGATGCATCTTTGTTCGCTATGCTATCGATGAAGAAAGAAGGATACGTCTCCTTCGGAAACAACCTGAGAGGTGATATCATTGGAAATGACATTGTTGGTATATCTCCTTATCCTGTAATAAAAGATGTTTGTCTAGTTACGGAATTGAAACATAACCTACTGAGCATAAGTCACTTGACAGATAATGGTTATGGCATCAATTTTGTAAAAGATAAATGTACAATATATGATATGTCATCTGGTAATCTCGTATATAAAGGGATTAGAGAAGACAATACTTATGTTTTCTTTCTAGAGAGTACTAATAATGCAGGAAGATGCCTAGTAGCAAACTTAGATGAAGGCTGGCTATGACATATGAGGCTAGGATATGCTAATATGGACACTATCTCACGGCTAAGCACTAAAAAGTTGGTAAAAGGACTTCCTGAGATATCATTCAAGAGAGATATGGTATGTGGAAACTGTGAAAAGAACAAAGCATATAGGTCTACATTTAAATCCATCAACGCTGTAAGTACTTCTAGACCTTTGCAGTTGATACATATGGATTTATTTGGTCCTAGTAGAGTCGCTAGTCTTGGCGGTAAGCTCTACGCATTTGTTATTGTTGATGATTTCTCTCGCTTTACTTGGGTTTACTTTTTATCAAACAAAAGTGATGCAATTTTTTGAATTTCAGATATTCTATAAAAAGGTACAAAACGAAAAAGGCTTCATGATTACTCGTATCCGAAGTGATTATGGTGACGAATTCGAAAATACTGATTTCAAAAAGTTTTGTAATGATAGTGGATATTACCACGAGTTTTTTTTTGTCCTAGAACTCCTCAACAGAATGATGTTGTAGAGCGGAAGAATCGTACTCTAAGCGAGATGGCCAGAGTCATGCTGAATCAGCATAATCTTTCTAAATATTTTTGGACAGAAGCCGTTAGTACAACCTGTCATATTTTAAATAGGGTGCTAATTCGACCTATCTCGAAGAAAACACCTTATGAACTTTGGTTTGGAAGAATTCCAAATATTTCATATTTTAAAGTTTTTGAATGTCGCTGTTTTATCCTGAACACTAAGGACAACTTGGAAAAGTTCGACTCTAAAGCAGATGAAGGGATATTTCTCGGATATGCTGCTAAGAGTAAGGGATATAGAATTTTCAATAAAAGATCTATGATTGTTGAAGAATCCATTAACATTACTTTTGATGAGCTCAATAGTCACAGATCCAGCGACAGTGATGATGAAGATGCACAAGCCAGAACCGATAAAAGCCCGATGGAAGATCTGACTCATAGATTCGAGTCATTGAAGTTCTTGCCAGATCATCCAGAGACGCTCATTATAGGTGATATATCAAAAGGTGTAAGTACACGCTCTTCATATAGAGATATTGAAATAGCAGCTATGTAGTCTTCATTTCACAAGTAGAACCTAAGAATGTAGCAGATGCTTCTAATGATGAATTTTTGATTGATGCCATGCAAGAGAAACTTAATCAATTTGAGAGAAACCAAGTTTAGGAACTCGTTTCTAAACCTATTGGTCAATCAATAATTGGTACTAAATGGGTGTTCCGAAATAAATTAAGTGAAGATGGACAAGTTTTACGCAACAAAGCACGTCTAGTGGCACAAGGTTATAATCAAGAAGAAGGTATTGATTATGACGAGACATATGCTCCTGTTGCTAGACTAGAAACTATCCGCATGTTTTGTGCATTTGTATGTTTTAATGATTTCAAATTATTTCAAATAGACATGAAAAGTGCATTTTTAAACGGATTTTTGAAAGAAGTTTTTGTGAAACAACCCCTGCTTTTGAAGATTTTCAAAAATTTGATCATGTCTTCAAACTTAAGAAAGCACTCTATGGACTCAAACAAGCACCTCGTGCTTGGTATGAATGCCTAAGTGCCTTCTTACTTGAAAATGGTTTTTCAAAAGGAAGAGTTGATACTACTTTATTTATCAAGTCTTTAGATGATGATATTCTTCTTGTACAAATATATGTTGATGACATCATATTCGGATCTACTAATGAAAAACTTTGTCAAGATTTTGCTAAGTGTATGCATAGTGAATTTGAGATGAGTATGATGGCAGAGCTGAACTTCTTCCTAGGACTCCAGATAAAACAACACTCAAAAGGAACATTCATCAATCAAGCTAAATATACAAAGGACATACTGAAAAAATACGACTTCGACAACATAAAGCCAATCGGAACTCCAATGGCTGCATCAACAAAGCTTGACACTGATGAAAGTGGCAAACCTGTCGACCAACGTAAGTATCGAGGTATGATTGTATTTAATTGCTAGTCTTCCTGATATTATGTTTAGTGTTTGCATTTATGCACGATATCAGACAAATCCTAAGGAATCACACTTATGTGCCGTTAAGCGTATTTTCCTATACCTTAAGGGAACTTCAACAGTCGGCTTATGGTATCCTAAAACCAAATCCTTTAACCTGATAGGTTACTCGGATGCAGATTTTGCAGGATGCAAAGTAGACCGTAAAAGTACCACCGGCCCCTACAGCTAACCCAAAGTAATAGAAATTATTAAATGAAGAAGTGTGCAAGTTATATATTGAATTTATCAATTATACTGCATTAATGACATTGGAAATACAAGCAGCCGAACTCGGGCAGAACTCGGACCGAGTTCGTATAGTAGCTGTGTGGATTTCCAGAACAGAACTGCCGGCCCTAGCCTTTATATTCTCTTCTTTTACCACTTCTATTCTCATCATCCCACCGAGAATTCTCCCCTAAACCCTAAGTGAAGGTTCTCCTCCTCCTCTTCAAGTTTTGTGGAGCTTTGAAGTGATCTCCTTCATCTTCTTCTTCTTCCTTCTTCCAAAGATAATTATCTATCTTCTCTTTTATTTCTATGGCACCCAAAGCCCAAAAGAGAAAGATTGATGCCTCCAAGCAGGATCATCTTCATCTGACTATGTCCCAACCAATGTTTTCAGTCCAGCTCGTCCCTCTGATAATGACGACTATGACTCCGGTCTATTTCCTGACAGAAAATTTTTCGATCTTTGGTTTGATTCCTTTGTTGGTCGTAAAATCTGTGCTGGAGCTTGTGTCAACTTTACAATATTTTCTGAATATGCTCCTACCTTTAACCGACTTGGATTTCAGAACTTCTTTGAAGTTGCTGATAATATCTATGATAATGCCGTTAGGATGTTTTACTGCAATTTGCAAGTAAAAGATAATAGCAATTTCTATTCTTGTGTTGCTGGACAAGAATTTGAGTTCAATGTCACTGATATCGGTGAATATTTTCACGTTCCTGATATTAGTGAAGCATTGGTAGATATTAACCACGTCCAGTTTCCAGAAGGTGTCACCCTTGACTCCTTCAAAGAATTGATGTGTCACCCTCGTCTTGTCCCACGTAGGGTGTATTCAAAACACTTGAATCAGCACTTCTATGAACTACATCGCTTTATCTTCTCCGCTTTACATCCGAAAAGGGGATCTTCTGACGAGATCACCTTCATAGAATTATCTGCGATGTATCATATTCACTTTGGCATTCCTTTCTCCATCCCCAAGACTGCTGTGGCCTGGATGCTCAATTGCAGAAGTGCGGGACGTAACCTTGTTTACCCAATGCACCTGGTATCTATCTTCAAGAGATTTGAAATTGATCTTCAACTCTGTCCTTTCTATTCTCCTGCTACTAAGCTTAGTAGAGCTAGGTTGTATCCCAACCCTCCTCCTCCACCCGGTACCGAACCTGTTGCTCCGGTTCATGATGATGACCCTCAGGCTCCTGCTCCAGCCCCTGCTCCTGGCTTCGACCCAGGCTTTTATCAGCGCTTTGATGACTTTGTTGCCCTTTCAGCTCAACGTCATCAGAGTTACATTGACTCTGAGTTCCGCCACATCACCTGTCACCCCCGTTTTTCGTTCTATGTATTTCCAGTATACGTATACGGGATCCTGACATGTATTTTATTTTCCTGCCTGGCTAGCTAATTTCAGTTTAATCTTGATTAGGTTCATCATAGCATGTAATGGTTTAACTTGGTTTATTTTGGGATGGCTTGGTTTATTCTTTGGTTCATCATGTTAAACCCACCACCATCCCCCTTTATAACCCACCTAACTTTTCTCTCTCCTCCACTTTCTCATTAACTCTTCTTCCTTCTCCATTAAACCCACCACCAACCAAGAACACCCCTTAGGCAAGTGCAACTTGCTTCCACAAGAGAGCCCATTTTTATTGTTCCATTAGCTTCTCCTCATGTTTCTAAGACACATTAGAACTTGTCATTTTCCATTTTGAGGCTTTAATTTTTGTAGATCTAGAAATTAGTTATTTTTAGATTTTGGTGGTTTTGATCTATCAAACTTCTTTGTTTTCAAGTTTTGATGGTTCCATGTTGTAGAGAATTTTATTCTACCCAATTTTGACCTTTGAAAAGTTGGATTTGGACTTGTTTTGACCAAGTTATGGACTTTTGAAGCTTTGGGTTCAAACCATAGAGTTCTTGCTGATTTGGAGAAGACAGTGAGCAGTGTGCGCGAGCTTTTTAGCTTGCGCCACTGAGTTGCGCGCGCTCTTTAGCGCAGCGCAGTCTGACTCATACGCTGCCTTGACGAGGAGTCGTATGGAGTCCATACGCTGCCTTGATGAGGAGTCGTATGGAGTACATACGCTGCCTTGAAGAGGAGTCGTATGGACCTCATACGCTGCCTTGATGAGGAGTCGTATGGAGTACATACGCTGCCTTGAAGAGGAGTCGTATGGACCTCATACGCTGCCTTGAAGAGGAGTCGTATGGACCTCATACGCTGCCTTGATGAGGAGTCGTATGGAGTACATACGCTGCCTTGAAGAGGAGTCGTATGGAGTACATACGCTGCCTTGAAGAGGAGTCGTATGGACCTCATACGCTGCCTTGATGAGGAGTCGTATGGAGTACATACGCTGCCTTGAAGAGGAGTCGTATGGAATCCATACGCTGCCTTTTGGAGACGTATGTCTTGCATACGCTGACTTGAGCGCAGTCTGACTCAGGCGCAACCTGATGTTTAGGCGCAACTGGACCTGACCCTGCTTGCCTTGGCGCAACCTGTTACCCTGGCGCAACTTGGCTAATGCCACTTGTTGGCCATAGTACCCCTTGCTCCCCCCTTGGGCGCATTATGTCCCCATATTCCCCTTTTTATGATTTTTGCACCCTTTTTTATCCTTACGCCTTTTGATGTAAACTCGACATGAACCCGATGTGATCATGACATGATTTATGAATGTTAATCGGAACAAGGCTTAGTGATGGAATTGCATGATTAGTGATCCGCCGTGGTGTACTCTTGACAAGTAATTTGACATGATAATTCTTGATGGTGGTCCGTTGTGACGCACCCTTGCCTTTATAAGTAATCTTGAAGCAACCCGACATGATAACCGTGATACGCTGTTGCGACGGCTAACCTGACATGCTAAGTGAATTCTTGACACCGTGGGTGATTGTATTGAATATGCTTGTATAAGCAACCAGTCTTGTCTCGCATCATGTCTAGGACATGTATCCCTGGTTACCACGGTCAGGGATTCATACCGAATCTGACTAGGTTAATGACTAGATTGATCAAGTAGAGCATATAGAGAGGTATTCCGGCTACAAGCAATCCCGTTATCTGGGCGCCTTTCTTGATGGACTTGTAGCCTGCCGACGAGTAGGGCACATTTCCAGCTCACTGTTATGTGGGGCACTACATGAAACGATTACTATGCACACTGTCATGTGTTGCATCCAAGTCACCTAACAAGGCATGATAACTCTAAGCTTGAACCTTGCGTCTGGATAACCTGGATAGTCTGCAGGGCTTGTGGCCGTAGGCGTACCTCATTGCATCTTGCTAGTAACTAAGCTTGTGATAACCCTAGTTAGTTAAGTATCAAGCCGTACTCTTTGCTTGGCCGTGAATGATGGATGGAGTCCTATCTTGTCTAGTCTTGCCTAGATCCAGTGCATGGATATCTTCGGACATGCTTGTTTATGCTTTACTTTATCGATAATTGGTTCGAGGCTAAGTTCTGTTCAGGTGAAGGGTTACAACCCCGGTCCTTGTTTGGTTTACGGGTTGTAACTTGGGTACCGGAATAGTCCTCTAGTTATCTTATCGTTTATCATCCTGTTTTCTTTAACTCATGTCTTATGTTATTTCACCTATGATTTATGTGCTGACATGCTGGTTTTAGTTCTTAAGTGAAGTCTCCTTTGTGGCACTTGCTCTTTCTGGGGTCTGACCCAGCTGGTTTTGTATGGCCAGATTTCGGAGCAGCTACCGAGGATCTCTCAACTTTTCTGCCATATGGTGAACACTAGAAGGAATTCCGGCAACGAGTGGGTTTTATTTTGCTCTCCCACTCCCTTGTAAAAATATTCTTTTGAGACGTTTAGCCGCCGAGCAAGTGTTAGCTCGTTTACAACTTTATTCACTGTCTGCCTACGGGCTGTAGCATGATTGACAAATCCTAGGGTTGATCATGTATGACTTAAACTCTTGCTAGTTTTCGTATTTTGTATGACTAGCTTCATGATCATCTGAATATGTAATGTATGGGACGCCTTACTTCGTATGTCTGATGATCTACCATCTTATTATATCTACTCGCTTGCTTAAGATTGAGACACTAGGTTTGTTATTGACCCTAAGAGACTAATGGCTTGTAGTAAACCCTCATGCATCTAGACAGCCGTGACCGTATTGCGAGGTGAGAATTACTTCAATGTACGTAGCTGGCTGTGTCTGTCCCCCGCTCTCCAGTATTCTGGTTCTGGGGCGTGACACGGTTTAAGTGGTGGCCCATGCAGGTCTTGTAAATCAAGATGTGTGAGGGTTTACCGGATAGATGTCTCAATCAGCACTCGCCCTTGAACTCTACTCGTGCCTTCTGATCTTTCAGAATCCTTGACCTGATCACATGTTTGTATCCTCGATCTATCATGGTCCTTTCTTATTGTTCCCCATGTCGTTTCTTCAGCGACATTGTTCCTGGTCCTACCGATCAGCGAGGCGGAGCACCTCCAGTGGACCAACAGCAACCTGGAGACCAAGCCCAGCACTCTGGAGCGGCCTCCCGAGTCATGCATTCCGGGGATCCCGAGCCCCCAGTTCAGCCAGTCCAGCCTGCAGAGCCTGACGATGGCACCTTGGTGGGTCTCATCAGGACATTGCTTGCGTCTCAAGATCGTCGGGGCGATGCCCTGCACCAGGCAGTACAGGATGCCATGGGCCGTGTTGGTTATCAAGGGAACAGTGCGGCTAGCAGTTTCAAGCGCCTCAACCCTCCCTTCTTTGATGGGAGTGAAGATGCTATTGCGGCTGATGCGTGGCTCCAGGACATTGAGATTATCTTAGATGCAGCCAAGACTCCAGAAGGAGAGAAGGTAGCTGTGGTACGTCTACAGTTATTGGACCTAGCCCGCACCTGGTGGGCGATGATAGCGGTTGGATTGGCAACGCCTGTTCCGTGGGTGGTATTCAGTGACAAGTTTCAGATCAAGTACTTCGATGCTGTAGCTCGGCATGACTTACAGACGAAGTTCACCAATCTCAGGCAGATGAGCTGGACGGTCGATGGATATGCGGCCGAGTTTTCAAGACTGAGTCGGTTTGCTCCCACTTTGGTGGCAACCGAGTTTGATCGAGCGCAGCAGTTCCAGCAGGGACGCCACCTAGAGATCATTCTAGCAGTGGAGCAGTTTGAGCATCAGACCTTTGATGTTGTTTTGCGGGCAGCTAAGAGGCATGAGTATACCTCACAGAGAATTGTGGACAGAACTGGAGGGCGAAAACGGTCCCATGGTCAGATGATCCAGTCTTCAGCCCCAGCCCCGGCAGCTAGGGCCTTGACCATTGGAGCTCCAAGGAGGGCAGCATCAGTTACGTCGGTTCAGCATTCGACTCCGACGTATCCTCAGCAGCAGAAGCGGAGGCAGTCTTCCACAATGGGCTGCACTCATTGTGGGAAGCCAGGGCATGTAGTGTCAGAATGTCGTCGAGCACAAGGATTGTGTTTGGCTTGTGGAGCACCGGATCACATGATAGGGTCCTGCCCACAGAGAGCCGGTTCATCCTCATCGGCCCAGACTAGTCCCTCAGTGAGGGGACCAGCACCAGTGCAGCAGCAGCAGTATCAGCCTCCGAGACCATTGCCGCCTCAGGCTCAGGCATTCCAGCAGCAGCGACCGCAACAGTATGCCCAGGTCCAAGCTCAGGTTCAGAACCGCCAGAGAGGTTTCCAGCAGAGAGGACCAGTACCCAGAGGGCACGGTCAAGCGATGGCTTTGACCGTAGAGGAGGAGTTGGCATCAGGTGAGGTGGTAGCAGGTACCATTCTCGTCAACTCTTTTCCTGCATCAGTATTATTTGATTCAGGTGCATCACATTCATTTATGTCTGCACGATTCGCGACACGGATAGGACTGGAGCCCGAGTCATTATCAGTAAGGCTCAATATACTTACTGGTAACGGACTTGTGGGTGTAGATAGGGTGTTTTCCTCGTGTCGAATCGTAGTAAGCGGTAGAGAGTTTCCCGCTAGGTTGATAGAGTTCCCGATGGCCGATTATGATGTAGTCCTAGGAATGGATTGGTTGAGGGACCAGTATGCTAGAATAGATTGCCATGTCGGCAAGATTATTTTTAGTATTCCCGGTGAGCCAGAGTTTTTCTTTTCTCGAGGCGGAGTAGAACCTTCTTCCCCAGCATTGCGGATGACCGTAGCAGCAGCAGTTCAGTTTCCCAGAGTTGTAGAAGAGTTTCCTGACGTATTTCCCGAAGAGCTTCCAGGTATGCCCCCAGAGAGAGAGAGATAGAGTTCACTATCGACTTGATTCCAGGGACGGCACCAGTGTCAGAGAGAGTCTATAGGATCGCACCATCAGAGTTGGAGGTCCTGTACAAGATGATTGAAGAACTTAGAACCAAGGGATTTATTCGTGCTAGCGGATCACCTTGGGGAGCTCCGATGCTTCTTGTGAAGAAGAAGGATGGTACGTCAAGATTATGTGTTGATTATCGTACCTTGAACTCTGTAACAATTAAGAACAGATATCCTTTACCAAGGATAGATGATTTATTTGATCAGCTCAAGGGAGCGGCAGTATTCTCGAAGATTGACTTGCGGTCAAGGTACCATCAGATCAGAGTCAGAGAGCAGGACATCCCGAAGACAGCATTCAGATCGAGGTATGGACATTGGGAGTTCCTTGTTATGCCATTTCGAGCGACCAATGCGTCGGCCGTATTCATGGACCTCATGAATCACATCTTCATGCCCTATTTGGACCAGTTCGTGATAGTGTTCATAGACGACATCTTAGTCTATAGTGAGAACGAGGCAGAGCATGAGCAGCATCTTCGTGTAGTTCTTCAGATTCTCAGGGAGCACCAGTTGTACGCGAAGTTCAGTAAGTGCGAGTTTTGGTTGGATCGTATCTCGTACTTGGGTCATATCATCACCAGAGGTGGAGTGGAAGTTGATCCCCAGAAGATAGTGGCTATAGAGACATGGCCAGTACCGAGCACCGTCGCAGAAGTTCGGAGTTTCCTCGGATTGGCCGGCTATTACCGACGTTTTGTGTCAGACTTTGCTCGGATTTCAGCGCCACTGACGCAGTTGACCCGTAAGGATGTGCAGTTTGCTTGGACAGCAGAGTGTCAGAGTTCATTTGAGAAGTTGAAGCGGAGATTGATGACGGCCTCCATTCTCACGCTTCCCGACGGGAAGGGAGGATTTTCAGTTTATTGTGACGCATCCGGCAAGGGATTAGGATGTGTCTTGATGCAGCATGGTAAGGTAGTCGCTTATGCGTCACGTCAACTTCGTGACCATGAGAGGAATTACCCAACCCATGACCTGGAGTTAGCAGCTGTAGTTTTTGCATTGAAACTTTGGAGACATTATTTGTATGGAGATCGGGTGGAGATTTTCACCGACCACAAGAGTCTGAAGTATGTGTTTACCCAGAAGGATCTTAATATGCGTCAGAGGAGATGGCTAGAGCTACTTGTGGATTATGACATCAGCTTGCATTATCATCCTGGGAAGGCCAACGTAGTAGCAGATGCATTGAGCAGGAGAGCCGGAGTTTATTTTCTAACGGCGCAGCCAGAGTTGTTAGCAGATCTTCAGAAGATGGATATTGAAGTTGTTCTTCCTTCCAGTGTGGCATTGATGGCCAGTATGCAAGTTCAGTCCAGTATAGTTGAGAGGATCAAGTTAGCTCAGTCCACGGACTCTAAAGCTTCAGCGGCTTAGGGCAGAATGTGTAGCAGGGCGAAGACCAGAGTTATGTGTTCATAAGGACGGTACACTCCGACATGGGAGACGTCTTTGTGTACCCAGTTGTGATATCAGACAGGAGATCATGGCAGAGGCTCACAGTTCTCAGTATTCAATTCATCCCGGCGGTACGAAGATGTATCGTGATATTCGGCAGCATTTTTTGTGGAATGGCATGAAGAGGGAGATAGCCCGGTTTGTCTCTCGTTGTTTAGTTTGTCAACAAGTTAAGGCCGAACATCAGAGACCAGCTGGACTTCTTCAACCTTTACCGATCCCGGAATGGAAATGGGAGCACATTACCATGGATTTTGTAACTGGATTATCTAGATCCCCAGCTGGGAGAGATGCCATCTGGGTTATAGTTGATCGTCTCACGAAGGTAGCTCATTTTCTTCCTTTCAGAATCGGTCAGTCGACGAATCAACTTGCAGAGATATACCTCAGGCAGATAGTCAGATTGCATGGAGTGCCAGTCAGTATTGTGTCCGACAGAGATTCAAGATTCACCTCGCACTTTTGGCGGAGTCTTCAAGAGAGTTTGGGGACTCGTCTCAAGTTCAGTTCAGCCTACCATCCGCAGACAGATGGTCAGTCAGAACGCACGATCCAGACTCTTGAAGACATGCTGCGGTCATGTACACTCGACTTCGGTGGTTCGTGGGAAGATCACCTGCATCTCGTAGAGTTCTCGTACAACAACAGTTTCCAGGCTAGTATCCAGATGGCACCTTTCGAGGCCTTGTACGGCAGGAAGTGCAGATCTCCTTTAGCTTGGGACGATATCGGTGAGAGGCAAATGCTTGGACCAGAGATGGTGACGCAGACTATTGAGGTGGTCAGACAAGTCAGAGATCATCTTCGAGTTGTCCAAGATCGCCAGCGTCATTGGGCCGATTCTCATCGGCGTCCCCTTGAATTTTCTGTCGGCGACCACGTATTCCTTAGGATCTCGCCTACCCGTGGCGTCATTCGATTCGGCGTGCGGGGAAAGCTCAGTCCTAGGTATATAGGGCCGTTTGATATTCTAGAACGAGTAGGTGATGTATCCTATCGTCTCGCTCTTCCGCCGTCGTTACGTAAGGTACATGATGTCTTCCATGTATCCCAATTACGACGGTATATCCCGGATCCGAGTTACGTTCTTGATCATTCGGAATTGGTTGTTGGCACCAACCTTTCGTATGAGGAGAGATCCGTATCCATATTGGACCGGAGGGAGAAGATACTCAAGAACAAGACTATCAAGTTAGTCCGTGTTGCTTGGGGTCATCACTCTTTGGGTGAGTCAAAGTGGGAGCGTGAGGATGATATCCGATCGCGATATCCCGACCTGTTTGACTCGTAAGGTATAATGTCTTTCTTATGCCATATGCTTAAGTTTGTTGCTTGCATGAATGATTGCTTGATTGACTGCTAGTCATATATTGCCTGCAATTGATATAGCTTGCTCGACATCTCTAGCCTCTTGATTAAATTCCGAGGACGGAATTCTTTTAAGGTGGGTAGAGTTGTCACCCCCGTTTTTCGTTCTACGTATTTCCAGTATATGTATACGGGATCCTGACATGTATTTTATTTTCCTGCCTGACTAGCTAATTTCAGTTTAATCTTGATTAGGTTCATCATAGCATGTAATGGTTTAACTTGGTTTATTTTGGGATGGCTTGGTTTATTCTTTGGTTCATCATGTTAAACCCACCACCATCCCCCTTTATAACCCACCTAACTTTTCTCTCTCCTCCACTTTCTCATTAACTCTTCTTCCTTCTCCATTAAACCCACCACCAACCAAGAACACCCCTTAGGCAAGTGCAACTTGCTTCCACAAGAGAGCCCATTTTTATTGTTCCATTAGCTTCTTCTCATGTTTCTAAGACACATTAGAACTTGTCATTTTCTATTTTGAGGCTATAATTTTTGTAGATCTAGAAATTAGTTATTTTCGGATTTTGGTGGTTTTGATCTATCAAACTTCTTTGTTTTCAAGTTTTGATGGTTTCATGTTGTAGAGAATTTTATTCTACCCAATTTTGACCTTTGAAAAGTTGGATTTGGACTTGTTTTGACCAAGTTATGGACTTTTGAAGCTTTGGGTTCAAACCATGGAGTTCTTGTTGATTTGGAGAAGACAGTGTGCGCGAGCTTTTTAGCTTGCGCCACTGAGTTGCGCGCGCTCTTTAGCGCAGCGCAGTCTGACTCATACGCTGCCTTGACGAGGAGTCGTATGGAGTCCATACGCTGCCTTGATGAGGAGTCGTATGGAGTACATACGCTGCCTTGAAGATGAGTCGTATGGACCTCATACGCTGCCTTGATGAGGAGTCGTATGGAGTACATACGCTGCCTTGAAGAGGAGTCGTATGGACCTCATACGCTGCCTTGATGAGGAGTCGTATGGAGTACATACGCTGCCTTGAAGAGGAGTCGTATGGACCTCATACGCTGCCTTGAAGAGGAGTCGTATGGAGTACATACGCTGCCTTGAAGAGGAGTCGTATGGACCTCATACGCTGCCTTGATGAGGAGTCGTATGGAGTACATACGCTGCCTTAAAGAGGAGTCGTATGGAGTACATACGCTGCCTTGAAGAGGAGTCGTATGGACCTCATACGCTGCCTTGATGAGGAGTCGTATGGAGTACATACGCTGCCTTGAAGAGGAGTCGTATGGACCTCATACGCTGCCTTGATGAGGAGTCGTATGGAGTACATACGCTGCCTTGAAGAGGAGTCGTATGGAATCCATACACTGCCTTTTGGAGACGTATGTCTTGCATACGCTGACTTGAGCGCAGCCTGACTTGAGCGCAGCCTGACTCAGGCGCAACCTGATGTTTAGGCGCAACTGGACCTGACCCTACTTGCCTTGGCGCAACCTGTTACCCTGGCGCAACTTGGCTAATGCCACTTGTTGGCCATAGTACCCCTTGCTCCCCCCTTGGGCGCATTATGTCCCCATATTCCCCTTTTTATGATTTTTGCACCCATTTTTATCCTTACGCCTTTTGATGTAAACTCGACATGAATCCGATGTGATCATGACATGATTTATGAATGTTAATCGGAACAAGGCTTAGTGATGGAATTGCATGATTAGTGACCCGCCGTGGTGCACTCTTGACAAGTAATTTGACATGATAATTCTTGATGGTGGTCCGTTGTGACGCACCCTTGCCTTGATAAATAATCTTGATAAGCAACCCGACATGATAACCGTGATACGCTATTGCGACGGCTAACCTGACATGCTAAGTGAATTCTTGACACCGTGGGTGATTGTATTGAATATGCTTGTATAAGCAACCAGTCTTGTCTCGCATCATGTCTAGGACATGTATCCCTCGTTACCACGGTCAGGGATTCATACCGAATCTGACTAGGTTAATGACTAGATTGATCAAGTAGAGCATATAGAGAGGTATTCCGGCTACAAGCAATCCCGTTATCTGGGCGCCTTTCTTGATGGACTTGTAGCCTGCCGACGAGTAGGACACATTTCCAGCTCACTGTTATGTGGGGCACTACATGAAACGATTACTATGCACACTGTCATGTGTTGCATCCAAGTCACCTAACAAGGCATGATAACCCTAAGCTTGAACCTTGCGTCTGGATAACCTGGATAGTCTGCAGGGCTTGTGGCCGTAGGCGTACCTCATTGCATCTTGCTAGTAACTAAGCTTGTGATAACCCTAGTTAGTTAAGTATCAAGCCGTACTCTTTGCTTGGCCGTGAATGATGGATGGAGTCCTATCTTGTCTAGTCTTGCCTAGATCCAGTGCATGGATATCTTCGGACATGCTTGTTTATGCTTTACTTTATCGATAATTGGTTCGAGGCTAAGTTCTGTTCAGGTGAAGGGTTACAACCCCGGTCCTTGTTTGGTTTACGGGTTGTAACTTGGGTACCGGAATAGTCCTCTAGTTATCTTATCGTTTATCATCCTGTTTTCTTTAACTCATGTCTTATGTTATTTCACCTATGATTTATGTGCTGACATGCTGGTTTTAGTTCTTAAGTGAAGTCTCCTTTGTGGCACTTGCTCTTTCTGGGGTCTGACCCAGCTGGTTTTGTATGGCCAGATTTCGGAGCAGCTACCGAGGATCTCTCAACTTTTCTGCCATATGGTGAACACTAGAAGGAATCCCGGCAACGAGTGGGTTTTATTTTGCTCTCCCACTCCCTTGTAAAAATATTCTTTTGAGGCGTTTAGCCGTCGAGCAAGTGTTAGCTCGTTTGCAACTTTATTCACTGTCTGCCTACGGGCTGTAGCATGATTGACAAATCCTAGGGTTGATCATGTATGACTTAAACTCTTGCTAGTCTTCGTATTTTGTATGACTAGCTTCATGATCATCTGAATATGTAATGTATGGGACGCCTTACTTCGTATGTCTGATGATCTACCATCTTGTTATATCTACTCGCTTGCTTAAGATTGAGACACTAGGCTTGTTATTGACCCTAAGAGACTAATGGCTTGTAGTAAACCCTCATGCATCTAGACAGCCGTGACCGTATTGCGAGGTGAGAATTACTTCAATGTACGTAGCTGGCTGTGTCTGTCCCCCGCTCTCCAGTATTCTGGTTCTGGGGCGTGACATCACCCAGGCACAGGTGTTGCGGAACAACATTGCTGATATACACTAGAGTCTATCCCATGATCCCACTCATCCTGTTCCGATGATCCATCACCCCAGATTCACTGGTCCGAGGTTCGATGATGTGGCTACCTTTGCTAATTTCGATCCTACTACAGCTTACTTTCCATCGGATGCTTCTGGAGGTGATGATATGCCATTGTGATGTGGGACTACAGTTAGTGGTTTTTGGATGAAGTTGTTAGATGATGATCTATGTAGTATTTTTTTGATGTACCAGTCTAAACTTTCGAGTTAGACTTTTTATTAGATTTTTTATAGTCATAAACTTTTGAGTTATGACTTGTGCAGTTTCTGTTAGTTGCATCTTATTTTAGCGATATTATGAGATTTCAGTTATTTCTTTTATCACTGCTACTTCTAGTTTACTTTTGCTACGACTTGTTATATATGGATATGTTATTTCTTTGTCTTCTGTTGAGCATTGTTGGCTTCACACATTACGGGAGAGCCATAACATTTTGAACATGACAAAGGGAAAGAAAGAGCAATACCATTTTCTTCAAAACAAAATAGCAATACCTTTTTCTTCAAAACAAAATCAACTGGTTGATTCAAAGAACAAATCAGGTATTTTATTTCAAATTATTAGATATATTTTTGTATAGACTAAAGTTTGTCAATTATCAAAATGGGGGAGATTGTTGGCCTATTACCAAATGGTCGCACCCGATTTGATAAATCAACAAATGACTTAAGTCAATACACAAAATATACAAACTACTGCTAACATTTCAGGTCAAGTAAATTCAATATCAGAGAGTGTACTACAACATCAGCAAGCATGAAAATCATCATCCCGAAGTACTTATGCACTGGAATCAGTCTGAGTCATTTTACAGTTTATTATGTATTTTATCATTTATTGAGTCTAGGATACAAATTGTAAAATCGACTGAGTATTACTGACTTAGGTTATTCACAGTCCACTCTTCTATAAATCCTACCCATTCATTCAAAGTCCACTTACCAAAAGTTCCATTTATCCTATGCAACAGAATTTGATAAAACATTACTAGATGAACTTAGACAGAACTCAGGCCGAGTTCGGACCGAGTTCGGTCGTTTTAAATTCAAATGTTTGTTACCTCCAAATCTGCATGCAACGTTCGTTTGCGAAATCTCTGCATCCGAACTCCACCCGAACACTGCCCGAGTTCGGTTCTCAAAAAACACCTATAAATAGAAGAGAAAATTATCTTTTCAAATCACTCATCATTTCTTCTCTCTATCTATTCCTAAAGTGTTTTTCAGTGTTCTAAAAGCTTTCATACTCCACCTATACATCTCTTAGCCAAAGCCAGTAATATCGATTCGATTTAGAGTTCTTTGGTTCTCAGAGTTGTAAAGAGGTCGTTCAAGTTCAGAAATCATCTCTGTTTTAGGAGCCGGTCGTGCGCTCGTCACCAAGCACGGTGTTGTGAAGGTGGTCGTGCACTTGTCACCAAGCACGGTGTTATAAAGAGACTGCAAGCTCTCAATTAACTTGTGAATAGTGGATTAACAACAGACAAGAGTACCTGCGACTGGATTAGTCCTCCATGAGGGAAACCAGTATATATCGCGGTGTTCACTGAGTTTGATTCTCTGATCTCTTGCTACATTTATTTATTGTCTCTTTATTCACTGTCATAGTTATCTGCCTTTAATTTTTAAGTGATGATTTATTCCGCTACACTCACACTCACTCTATTCACCCATTCCGCTGCACTCACACTCACTCTATTCACCCCCCCCCCCCCCCCCCCCCCCCCCCTCTAGAGGTGCTCAACGGTCCTACAGTAATGAGAGCAAGCTCTCTCTACATGTCAAAGAAAAGCTCCAACAATAATTCTATTACATCTAAGGTTTGGTTTATCAAATAATCATACTGCCATGAGCAAGACGAAAGTACATGTATGTCTGTGGACCCCATCTATCCGTAATCGAACAAAGTTACAAGGACTTGGAGAAGCCTTTCATCTTGCAATTCAATGCCAACTTCTATCTTCTTTTGATAGTCTTGCCTCAGCACAAACTTGGAGTAGTCTAAAAGAAACACCGAGGCTAAGAAAGTTTTGTTTTAATCCTGGGTAGTCCTTAATATTATGACTCCTATATCCTAGGGTTCTCTATCTACTCAATGAAGCTTCTCATCTAGTCATGGAAGCTTTCTTAACTTTTGAATCATGGACGGATGCAAGTCCATGATCTAGTGAGTGCCACGTATACAAAAGGATGTTAATTTTCCTTCTATGTTGAGCTGGATCTATCTCAACATCATCCTTTACTGTTTCTTCTTTTTAGAAGATTGAAGATATATTCTAATTCCTAATTACTGCAACTCTTGCGAATGTCCTTTATCCTGTGGTCAGCTAGTTGGTGCTTCTACTGTTTCTAGTTTCCTTTATCTCAGTCGGCTATTCTGACCATCTTTTCTCATTAAATGCATCTCAAAACTAGCAACTAATACCTTACCCATTTGCTTGTGCTAGGGTTCTTGGTTGATTATACATCCTTTACTCTACCTGACTGTTTGACTTCAACCCTGTTTTGATGCTTCATATCATTTGCTTTGTTTGATTAGTTTCATGATTCATTTCGGACTGCTTACTAATGAGTAAATTTTATCTCCTATGCCAGTAACTGCAGGTTTAACCGAGTCCCATGCAAGTATCCATTGCTATAAAATTATAACTAACATCATCAACCATGCAGTTTATTGTGAATGTCTGCTATGAAATTTGGCATAATGTGTAGAAGGCCAGAACCAACAGAAACTAAGAAAAGATAATCATGAAGAAAAGCCAGAGGACATGTTTAACTACTCACTGATAAAGATATTAACAATATAAAATGCATCAAGTTTCTTTCATTTTTCAGAACAACTTAATGTACGCTGGGCAAACTTATTTCATAAAAAAAAACTAAAAGCCATAAATCATGTGGGATGACACTAATAAAGTTTGTGCTAATTTGCCTTTAAAAATCTTCTACTTTCAAGCTTCTAAAGTTGCTACCCGTATTATTTTTTATTAGCAAGACAGATTCACTATCACGGACTTCTGAGGGTTTGCAATTAACTGCAGTCCGTTAAC